>CM072225.1:11434678-11499678 GCA_036851935.1 Coregonus suidteri
TAATCCAAAACTCAACCTTCTCTAACCCTTTTCTAATCCAAACCTCTAACCCTTTTTTTAAATCCTAACTCAAACCCCTTTCTCTAATCCAAACCCCTCTCTAATCCTAATTTAAAACACTTTCTCTAATCCTAACTCAAACCCCTGTCTCTAATCCTAACTCTAATCCTAACTCTAACCTCATCTTTTAACCATCCAAATCAAACCAAAACCCCTTAATTTAACTCTAACCTTTCCTAATCTTAACTCAACCCTTTTTCTAATCCAAACTCAAAAACCCTTTATCTAATCCTAACCAAACCCCTTCTCTGTGTAAAGGACCCCCTACAAAAGACCAAACCACAAAGGGGGTGGCAGCTTTATGAAAAAAACTACAAACTCAAAAATGGAGGGGCCTTTATTGATGGGGGGGGCTTTATTGACGGGAGGGGTTTATTGAAAAAGTAACCACTGACAAAAGGGGGGTTTTTTATTGTAAACAACGGGGACAAAAAAAAAGTTTTTAAGCTTCTCATAAAAACAAAAGGTCTCACATTGAAAAAAAAGCAAAAAATTAAACCAAAATAGAGGACAGGCCCTGTGTGACTATAGGTTGGTTGCTGTCTCAGTAGGTTTTAAAAGCAGGGCAGATGGGGGGGCAACCTTTGTCCCCTCTTTTAAAAACCAGGATTGAGCTCAAAGCGTAAAAAGATGTTGCCTCACCGGCTATTATGCAGGTGTCTGTGCCTCACCCTATCTTTCAGCTGTCTCCTGAACCTTTTTTAATACAATTTTGAAAACTTTTTTTCTTTTTTGAGACTCATGTCCCCATCTAAAAAACCCTTTTTGAAATAAAAAAATTAAGGGGTTTTTGTGTTTTTTAGCAGCTGCAAAATTAAGGTGTTGCTGTTTTAGTAATGAACTTTTATTGGAAAAAGTGAGGGTTGTCTTGTAATTGGGGTTATTGAAGACGAGGTGGGGTTTGTTTGTAAAAACTGTTTTTGAAGACAAAAGTGATTTTGTTTGGTAATTAGCGTTTTACAGACAGAGCTGAGGGTTTGTCTGGAAATTAGCTTTTTATTGAGAGACAGAAGGTGATGGTTTTTTTAGTAATAAAACTTTTATTGACAGGGGAAGGTGATGGTTTTTGGTAATTAGCTGTTTTAAAGACAGAAGGTGATGGTTGTTTTGGGGGAATTATTTTTTTGAAGACAGAAGGGGGTGGTTTCTTGGTAATTAGCTTTTTGACAACAGAAGGTGAGGTTGTCTTGGTAATAGCTTTATTGCAAAAGAAGGTGTGGTTGTCTTGGTAATTTAAAGCTTTATTGAAGAAAAGAAGGTGGGGTTTTCTTGGTAATTGCAACAACAACACCCAAACAACAACAACACAAAAAAAAACAAAAGGGACAAAACAACCCAAACAACAAACAAACAAACAACCCACAAACAAAACAAAAAAAAAAAAAAACAAAACAAAACAAACAACAACAAAAAACAAACAAAACAAAACAAAAACAACAAAAACAAATTACAACAACAAATTTTTTTTTTAAACAACAACACAACCAAAACCCAAAAAACAAAAACAAACAACAACAAAAAACAAAACTTTTTTGAAACAAAAAAACAAAACAAAAGGAAAAAAAAAAACAACAAAACAAACCCAACAAAAACAAAACAAATTACAAACAAAAAACAAACAAACAAAAAGGGGATGGTTTTTTGGAAAGCTTTTATCAAAAAGAAGGGGGTTTGTTTAAATAAAGCTTTTTCCAAAGGTGTTTTTTTAAATAATTTTAGCAGAAGAATATGGTTTCTTTAATAGTGTTATTTGACAAAAGGAAATGGTTTTTTTAAATTAGGTTTTTGCCCAAAAGAAATGGTTTTTTTTTTAAATTTAGTGTTTTTTGCCGAGAAATGGTTTCTAATTAGCACCCCAAAACCCAACCAAAAGGACTTTTTCCCATTAGGCACAAACTTTAAAACCCGAGAATGGCACCCTTTCCCTATTTAGTGCACTACTTAGCCCAGGAATGGCCCCCCTTCCTATATAGGCACTATTTAGCCCGGGAATGCACCTATTTCCCAAAAAGGGGTGCACTCTTTAAAGAGGGCACTATTAGGAAATAGGGGGGCCATTCCCAAAATAGTGCAAAATTTAGAAAAGGGGTGCCCGGGTCAAAATATGAATATTAGGGAAGGGGGCCACCCAAAAAGTAGTGCACTATTTAAAGGGTGCACTTTCAAAATAGTGCATATTAGGGAAGGGGGCCATTCCCCAAAAATAAGTGCACTAAAAGGGGAATGGGGCCATTCCTTAAAATTGCATATTTGGGGAAGGGGTGCCACCTTTCTAATAGTGCACTTTTTGGGAAAGGGTCCCCTTTCCCTTTTAAAATTTTTGCACTAATAAAGGGGGCCCTCGGGTCAAAATAGTGCACATTGGGGAAAAGGGTGCCCCTTCCCTTAAAAAGTCATAAAAAAAGGGGGGCCATTCTCGGTAAAAAGTATGCCTATTGGGGAATAGGGGCCATTCTCTTTAAAAGTAGGCACTATTAGGGAATAGGGTCCATTCTCTTCAAAGAAAAGTCCTTATAGGTATGCCATTTTTGGTAAAGAGGCACAAGGGGAAAAAGGGGGCCATTTTTGGTTAAAATGTCACTTTAAATAGGGTTCCCCTTTTTGGGTAAAAGTAGTGGGCCTATTGGAATAGGTCCCAGTCTCTGGTCAAAAGAGGCAAAAAGGAATGGGGTGGTTTTTGGGGAAAAAGGTCACTTTAGGTATTCCATTTCGGGTAAAAAGGGAAATGGGAAAAGGGGGGCCCCATTTCCCAATAGTGATTTGGGGAAATAGGGTGCCTTTCCTGGTAAAAAGTAGTGAAATTATGGGGATAGGGTGCCATTTTGGCAAAGTAGGGCCATATAGGGAAGGGGGTCCCATTCTCGGGGAAAGTAGTGCCCTATATGGGGGAATAGGGCCCCATTCTCTGGTAAAAAATTTTAGTGCACTAATGGGGAAAGGGTGCCATTCTCTGGTAAAAATAGTGACTATTGGGGAAATGGGTGCTTCTCTGGTCTAAAGTAGTGCACTATATAGGAATAGGGTGCCATTCTCTGGTCAAAAAGTAGTGCACTATATAGGGATAGGGTGCCATTCTCTGGTCAAAAGTAGTGGCACTATATAGGGAATAGGGTGTCATTCTCTGGTCTAAAGTAGTGCACTATATAGGGAATAGGGTGCCATTCTCTGGGTCTATCTAAAGTAGTGCCACTATATAGGGAATAGGGTGCCATTTCTCTGGTCTAAAGTAGTGCACTATATAGGGAATAGGGTGCCATTCTCTGGTCAAAAAGTAGTGCACTATATAGGGAATAGGGTGCCATTCTCTGTAGCTCTGTTAGTGCACTAAGTATGCCATTCTCTGGTCAAAAGTTACGTGCACTATATAGGAAATAGGGTTGCATTCTCTGGTTGTCTAAAAGTAGCACATAACTATAGGGTGTCATAGGGTTGCCATTCCTGGTCTAAAGTAGTGGCCACTATAATAAAGTAGGAAATAGGGTGCCATTCTCAACCCATTGGATGAACTCCGATCTGAGGGGGGTCGGCTGGCTCCTATTATCTGACGTACTAGGCTTCGTCCCAAACGGCAGCCTGTTCCCTATATAGTGCACTACTTTTGACCAGGCTCATAGGGGTAACATGGATAGTGTTCCATTTGGGCTGCAAACACTGCGGACTGTAACCTACCAGCTGATCGCCCTCAGTGTAATAAGAGTTATGCGCAGGGAAGACTTAGCTATTTGGGGGCCCGTTTCAAAATTGCTACTGGGGGGGTCCCCTAACCCCAAAAAGGAAATGTTCCCGCATAAATCGAAGTTTTATGATGACTAATAAACCTGGTATAAAAATGACCTCTTTCCGGTTCCTGTGTTTCAGTACAGTTGGGGACCCGGAAGTAGAGGGGCTGAAAATATTCATGATAAGCTGCTTACTTACCCGAAGGCCCAGACGCGAGCGGGGGCCTGCTCACTTGAAGGCACAGGGGCGAAGCGGCGGCGTGGGAAATCTCCTTGCGAAGGGTTATAGTGGTGGAGGTGGCCCAACCGGTTGGGCCTTATAGTCCCTGGACAGGGGAGATATGGCGCTCGCTGGTGCTTCAGGGGAACGCTCATCTGGAAGCTTTTACAAGGGGATGTATGTCAACAGAATGTGTGGAAAACAACATTGGCTCAGATTATAGAAGGTAAAAGCCCAGCTTGAATGTGTTGCAGGTTCCCAAACAACCTGTGGTGCCTGGCAAAGGTTTACACACAATAAACAAACTGCTGCTAAGTCCACCATTTGATGCTCCCTATTGTACTAGCAGGCCTGCAATCGAGGCATGAACAAGCATAAACAAATGCAAAACTTTGGCCTCTCGGAAAATACAATTGCTGAGGTCGCCCATCTACTGGTAACATTTCTGCAGGCACACCCTCCTAATGTTTCCTGACATTTTACATTGCGCATGTTAAAAGCCTGGTGTTGTCTTGTGTCATAGGGTTAGGGTTAGAATCTTATCTCCTATACACCCTGTCATGAGTCAAGTAATAACTAAAACAACCATTACCTCTGAAATCATCCTGCTGCATTCTTCCATTTCTGATGGAACAGAAAAGTGTCTCCCAACAGACATTTATTATCTGAGGTGCCCAGCTGGACAAAAGAGACACCTCTCTGCCCAGGTAAGAGGAAGAAGACCTGTACAAAATGTAAATGACATTCAATATGAGGCCAACATTAATATGCCTTCAACTGAATGGAGTAGCGTATAATAATATAGCAGTGCACTACTTTCATATAGCTCTGTTCAAAAGTAGTGCACTATAACGGGGAATAGGGTGCCATTTTGGGGATGAAAAACGTTCTCTTATAAACCTCACTTCCCCCTCTACAATACCATTGGAATCCATTCCATCCCTTGAGTCGAGGAATTTCAAACAAAAAGGCATGTCCTATGGAATTCAGCTGATACAGTCAGGTAGGAGGAGGAATATTCAGTGATACAGTCAGGTAGGAAGAGGAATATTCAGCTGATACAGTCAGGTAGGTAAGAGGAATATTCAAGCTGATACAGTAGGTAGGAAGAGGAATATTCAGCTGATACGTCAGGTAGGAAGAGGAATATGCAGCCGGATACAGTCAGGTAGGAAGAGGAATATTCAGCTGATACAGTCCAGGTAGGAAGAGGAAATTCTTATTTTCCTTTTTCAGGAAATTATATTTGATATCTATTCAATTATTTTATTTGCATGAAATGAGTTATTTCCCATAATTATGAACGTTTTGATAGTTTTATTCCCGAGCTAGGCCTAGCAGAGAACTTACTGTACAGTCTGCATGCCTCCACCTGACAGAGAAAGAGGACCACAAATAACAAAATTATTTCCTCTTTCAGCAATGAAACTGCTAGGGCCAGTTTCCCGGACAGAGATTCTCTATTGAGTTTGCTTTTTAGTCCATGACTAGGCTTAATCTGTGTCCCGTGAAACCAACCCCTAATGTTCAATAGTCAGAAATGTCATGGTTGAATCGGTACCTGTGGGAAACTCTTGAAATGCCCCAGTGGTCTCTTGGTTTTGATCGGAGGAGCCTCCAATAACAATCACAGGCCTACAGAGAGAGAGGTATCACACAATGACATCAACTGACAAGCTGAGACAACAAGAAATTGGAGTCCTCTGATCATTTTTTGCAGTGTGCGGATAGCATCCCTTCTTTTGAAAGGACCACTGAACATGAGTAGTAGAGTCCTTCTTCTGTTTGTGGAGTTCTAGCATACCAGCAGTTCATGTTAGCGTTGGCCATTCCACCAAAGTGCATGGATGAGTCCCGGTCCAGACACAACCAGACAGACACGCACCTGGACTGGAGAGGAACAGACAGACAGAGGGACAGACAGGAAGACAGGCAGACACACACACAAAGGGGTCAGACAGCCAGGCAGACATAATTAGCAATGCAAAAAAGCTATGAAACGGACCCTCACACACTACACGCTCCTGTAGTCTATGTAAGGGTAGTTAATATCACATGATTTAGGGAGAGCTGGTTTTAGTAGATAGTGTGGAGAGAGTAGTCTCCCTGGGCAGACGGGGGTCGCTTCCCACATTAAACAATGTTTTAAACATAGGTCTGGGATTTCAGAGAGGAGAGACAGTATCTCTAAAGCTCTCTCCTAATGAGAATCCTCCTACCGTCCAGTGAGGTAACCAACAGCAGACGCAGCATAGCAAGCCTGTTGGATGACGCATTACAACAACATATCAGTATTACTGGTGTCTCCACAACCAAAATCACATCAAAAATGTCATGAGAAGATTCTGAATTCATAAAAAAAAAAAAGATGGCTTACGGCTTGTTCATTGCGCATTCACACATACTTGATTCCTGAGGCTTGAGCTGCCATAGCTACTTTCAATGACTGGAACACCAACTATTCCAAAACATATATTCTACATTCTGTAGAGAGATTACGTGTAGATACACTATATTTACATTAAAAAGAAAACACATTTAGTCATTTAGCAGACGCTCTTATCCAGTGAGTGCATACATTTCATACTGAATTGTATATGAATTGTTACAATGTAGTTTAGATTTTTCTTTGCATTGACACACACTTTGGCATGCATCAAACAAGGGAGTTAAACATATGCTATTCCACATAAACATCTAAATGTTTTTTTTTTTTTTTTGCTACAACAATATTCATAGTTAGCTATAACCAGTGCAATGACCTTGGCACACTTTCACAACTCGTAGTGCTACATTCTCACTGCCAAGGACATGATCAGCGACTAATATATTCTTAGCAACACGGTTACACAGTATAACACTGTTTTATATAAATTGCACACACTTTACCTGAGCTTTTAGGCCTCTGCAATGAGCTGAGCCCAGTCACATCTTCCATTATTATTGTCGAGAATCTGTTCAAAGTGCAAACGAGGTTAGCAAGGAATTCTTGGACTTGTGTTCAGTAGCTTATAAATCGTGTTTAGATCTCTTGCAAATCATTCGTTTTTGTCCTGCTTTCCAGCATGCATTACATGAGTAGCTACAAGCGATAGGTATTTTGATAGCCACTTACTCCACAAAGTTAAAATTTGAGTGACAGGATTTCTTCTTGGCACTACTACTGCTCCTGTCTTAAAGTATAACACGTTTTTAATACCACTTCCGGGTTCACGGCCAATCACATGAGCCGTGCTTCTCTTACTTCGTCTTCTTTTTCTTCTTCAGTGGGGTTTATAGGCAGTCGGCATCCAACGTTATGGTGCATTACTGCCCCCTGCTGTTACTGCAGTGTGGACATGAGCCGTGCAAGAGCAGTCATGAATATTTAAATAAACTACTAGCCTTTTCCTTTTTTGTATTGCAAGAAATACATAACAAGCCCTCATTATGTGTTTCATAACTGCACTTAACTTAACACTTAACTCAATTAAGTCATTATGAGTGTATGACAGTATGAACAAAAAATGTATGCACTCACTAACTGTAAGTCGCTCTGGATAAGAGCTTCTGCTAAATGGACTAAAAAATGTAAAATGTAAATGACTTGAGTGTATGATTTATAGATATAGGCTTCATATAAAGTGTTACAAATGTTCTCCTGTCATCTTATAGGAGATCCATTCATGGATTTAGTTATGGCTTGAGAATGGGACTGGTCTACAGAGTTTTCTCCTTTAGTCTGTCTTTATATATATATATATATATGGCACCCTTTTTTATATGTGACAACAAACTTTTCTGTATTATGTGTATTTCCACAATCAATAATAATAAACGGTACTTCACTATGAATACTTTTTGACTATGTGGTTTGAAGTACTTTACCGTTTATCGTGCACAAACATTTTTAAGACTATTATAGACAGAAATCAATGCAGTAATGTTTTATTAAAATAAAGGCTCTGATTAAAATATAATATTAATGAAATCAGGCATTTAGCTAATTCTTCTTCCCAGAAGCTCCTCTGAATGGTTTGGAGATGGCTCTGGAGAGAGCGTGTAACACCCTGACTATGAGAGGGCGTTTACGGGACTGGGACTCCTGGGGAGCAGGGGCCGGTGTGGTTGTCAGGTCCTCCTTGGGAGGGGAAGTGGATGGAAAACCTCTGGAACCTCACACTCAGCATCTGTCATAAGACAACATTTCATAATCAGAAAATGAATGTGTGTGTTTGTGTCTGTCCGTCTGCCTGTCTGTCTGCCTGCCTGTCCGTCTGCATGTCTGTCTGTCTGCCTGTCCCGTCTGTCTGTCTGCCTGTCCATCTGCCTGCCTGTCTGTCCATCTGCCTGTCTGTCTGTCTGCATGTCTGTCCGTCCGTCTGCCTGTATCTGTTGTCACTGTTTTAACAAGCTTGTCATAGGGTGATATATCAATATAACATCGATGCTTATCACTTACCCTGTGAAATATGAGTCTCTCTGAGACGTTTGGGGTGGCTCTTCGGTTCCCCTTTTTGTCTTGAACAGCTGTTGACAAAAACACATCAGGACAACTGAGCCTGTGTAAAAATACAGAGAGTGCATCCCAAAAGGCACCCTATTCGCTATGTAAGGCAACTACTTTTGACAAGGGCCCATAGAGCTCTGGTAAAAAAGTAGTGCACTATATAGGGAATAGGGTGCCATTTGGGACATAGCCATTGATCTCTCCCCTGTGTATTAGGATTGTATTACAGCGTCCTCACTCAACCTCCTCAAGACAATGACAACAGTATTGTTCTAATGCTGAGAGACAATAGGTGTGTAGTGAATCTGTAGGGTAAATTTCAGCCCTGCCTTACAGAGGTAATCTCAAAACACAGAGCACCCTACCTTAATCATGATCTTTGGAAAAACGTATGCATTTTCGTAGGAAATGCCACTTCCTGTTCTTCTTAGTCTCTTCCCCTCTGGCAGAGGGAAGGCGGGCCATGCCGTCAGCCTTTACATCAGCCGGGCTAAGGCTCCTGGCAGGGAATTCCTCAGTAGCATTAAGGTCAGCTACAACACCATGAATGATGTCACTTGCGGGCATTGCTGGGTGTCTGAGTGAGAAGAGGCACGCTAGTGTGACCGACCTGTGTACAATAACTGGGAGAAGAGGACGCAGCCATGGAAGTTAGTCACTGCATCCCAAATGGCATTCTCTTCACTTTATAGTGCACTACTTTTGACCAGGCCCCATAGGGTCTGGTCAAAAGTAGTGGCACTAAATATGGAATAAGGTGCCATTCTGGACACAACCAGTGAATTTTAATTAAGTCCTATGCAGATGAAAATAGATACTTTCACTTACCATCCTCCATTGCAGACTTGGACCCATAAGTCAGGCTGTCCATCACCACGTCTGTCATCAACTTGATGACCTGATCCAAAACCATTTCAGCCGAGGGTGGCATAGGCCTTCCCATACACTGCCCCAGGAGTCTCCTAACAGAAGTCTGGGCAAAGTTGTAAATGAGCTCTGAGGCATCGTCCTTTGACAGCTTCCTCAGGGCTGGCTTAGGCAGCGCTGGTTGAGAGAGGCTTCTGTGGCCAGCCATGGATTGAAGCTGGCGGCTTATGGTTATCTCCAGAATGAGACCGTGGACCTTTGCGATCAGGTTGTCAGACGCACCTTGAAGGGCTTCAACTGACAGGAGCCTATCCAGATTTTCTTCTGCTGAAGTCATCTCTGGGTCGTCCGTCTTCAATGTGTCCATTATAGTTTTCACTATGATATTGGTGTCAGATATGTTTATTTCTTGTTGGCTCACAAGCGTTGACCGTGAACCTGTCTCGTCCATTGCGATAGAGGTATGGGATTCTGTCCTTGTGATCTCATCGGCAGCGCTCATGTCAGGCAACTGGTCAAGGCTCTCCAGTAAAGAGTCTAACATGTTAGTGGCTATCAGACACTCCTGCCCAACAGATGAACTCTCAGAGTTGGCCACTCTACACTTGATCTCATTTAGGATCAAGCTGAGCATCTTCTTTGCAGTTTTGCTAAAGCCTTCTTGACTGACTGCCACTGTTACGTCTTTTAGAGCCACAAGAGTTTGCAACTTTCACTCAATCCACTGCCGTGGAGAGGAGAGGCTCTCTCTTCAAACTGTTGTTGCTCACAACTGACATACTCCTGGTGGGCAGAGTGACATCCTCACTGCATGTGTCAATTACATGGTGGTTCTGTTGAAGAGCCACTTGAAGACACAAGGGCTTTAGACCTTTTAGCCAAACAGACTTTTGACAAAGGCTTCTCACTTCTCACGACGGATGGCGGCTCCTGTCCTCAAACAAGAGCAGTGTCAGGGGACTTAAATGCGTCTGAGTGTCTCCACAGGGGTGGAGTCCAGCACATCTTTGGCTGTGGTGACTGACACTGGTGGAAAAGAGAAAAGATGTTCAGTCTATCCTTTACTCTGTGGTACATGGTTTGAGCAGCATCCAATAAGTTGTCAAAGACAACTCTGGGTTTGAGCTGGGACTCCAGCTTTTTCTCTCCTAGTGGGAAGGAGTCTGCGTCGTCCACAGTGTACTGGGATACACTTTCAAGGTCTTGCATGATAATATTTACTATATCTTCGGCTGTAGAAACCACATGGTGTGAGAAGGTGGTGCTAGGCATGCCCTGTAGCAAAGAATGGTTGGCTTTGCTAGCAGCTCTGAGAATGGTCTCACTCACAATGTGTTTGGCCTTAGCTCGGAACTCAGTACTGTAAAAGCTCTGGATGGAAATGTTAGAGGTTCTGCTGGCTGCACTAAGAGATCGCATGAGTGTGGGAATCTCGGCTGACGTCACATCACTCAAAATGGTGAGGTCCTCCAATTTCGAAATTATCGAGTCCAACTTCTGGTTGAAATCGAAGGATGAATTTGTCTTGCTCTCCCCAACGGAAGCGGAGCAGTCTTCCTTTGAAGTGTCCACCCTCAGCACCGAGATCACCTGTTTGATTACCCCTTTAGTGCAGGTGTCGAGGGTGAGCTGGTGGGCTGAGGACTTAGAAGGGGTCTTACTGTCTGTCTTCTGTACAGGAGATTCCTCCACAGTGGCCTCAGTTACAGGAGATACCTCCACAGTGGCCTCAGTTACAAGTAGTCCAGTTGCAGAGAGCTCGATTTGCACAGGAATATATTTTCCCTCAGTGAGATGATGGTTGGAGGTGAACAGCTTCCTTAGTTTGTCCAGGGTTTTGGTGTAAATCTTCTGGGAACCTGAACTCACTTCCACCCAGAATATTTTGCGACCTGGTTTCGTACGCTTGGAGGCCTTATTGACCTCATATACCTCATGCAGGTCGGAAATAATTCCACCAAAGAGATCAGAGGATGCCTCCTCAATATTCTCTGAGGAAACATGGACAGATAGGATTTCCGACAGTTTCCCACAAGTGTCGGTTTTATCCAGCGCAGCAGTATATGTCACAGCTGCATCCTGAATGACCTGAGTGATGCATTGCTCAGCTTTGACAATATACTCCTCCACTGGCTGACCAAGGAGGATGTCAACTTTATCAGCAGGGCGCTCCTTCTGAATACTCACATTCTCCTCTGATGGGCATGGGTTGTTGAAGATAATGCTCTCAGTGACCATCTTAGAGGAGGCGAGAGATGAGTCGAGAAGCAGAGATCTGTATATTGTCGAGGTGGACATCTCTGGGTGCTTTATCACAGCAGCCTCCTCCAAAATGGCCGACGGGCCCTGGAGGATGTCAGAGATATCCATGTCCTCAATGGTCTCTACCAGAGACGATAGTAGGTCTCTGGCTGCCAGGTTGGTAGGTCTCTGGTTCTCGAGCTCTGTTTTGATTGCTTGACAGGCAGTTGCCAGAGCAACAGCAGAGCGAGAACACAACTGCTTCAAGGATGAGTCAGAACACGATGATGACAGATCTGTCATGGACATGGTGGAGAGTTGACTCTCAGAGACAAACGGGCTGAGTTTGACAGACACCTGTCTGACCAAGTCCCCAGCAAGAGCTCTCTTATCTATTGCTCCACTAGCTGAGTTGTGGGAGCAGGCACTCTGTGGCCTTGACGGGTTCCTGTTATCCAAAAATCCTGTTGTCCAAAAAACCTCAAGTACAAGATCCACAACATCGGATGACACTTCTGTCATTCTGTTGTCAGACAGAAATGTACTTGGATGAATGGTGCCTGCATTCACAGTCCAGTCGCAAATGGAGTTGTTGGACTGACTCTGGACTAGTGGAACTAGACAGGTTTCACTTTGACCTTGGCCAAAGAGCTCTGCCATTTTGAGCAGAACTGATCTTAAGACCTTCGACTTGGAAATGTTCAGCAGTGGGTCGTTGTTGGACAGTCTGGTGGATGGTCTGCTAGCCGATCTGTGAACCACTAGGCTTTGTATTTCTGCCGAAATGGCAGTTAGAAAATAGGTCAAGGGGCTGGTCGCTCTCCCCTCATTTCCTCCGTTGGCTTTAGCCTTGGTGATGCTATCTATGATGATGACTATGACCTGTCCAGCCAGAGGACCCAAGATGGCCTCAAGCTCCCTCTCTAACTCAAGGGGAGACTTGTGGCCGAGCGCAATATGCTCTATGGCATGGGAATACATCTTAGAAGTCACCATGCTTAGCATCTCTTGGACAAACTGTTGACTTGCTGAGATACTTCCAGTCAGCGGATCTAGAGTTCCCTGACTGACACTTCGCATTAGCTCAGCCCATCTGGAGTTGAGAAGGTTTATAACCAACTCGACAATACCCATCATTAACTTGCCGTCCGTTGATATTTTGCTAAGTCTGTATTTCTCCTGTCTACTTCGTTTCGGCGGCAGTACGATGTCACTCTGCGACTGGCCGCTCTGGACCATGTCGAAGACAGAGTCCTCAGAGATTCCAAACACAGATCTCAGTGGTGCTGAGTGTAGTCTGTGTCTCATCTCTCTATCGACACCCTCAGGTGAGGAGACATATCGCTCTTCGTTCTCACTCAGCAAAGAGGTCATGGACCTGCAGAATGCACAACAGAAATGAATAGTACATGGTAACAAAATAAAAAATATGATCCAAGACTTTGGGACACAAACTCAACCTTGTTATTGTTATTCAAAGGAAGCATTGTGAACCATCTCAAACCACACTCAGACCAAACATTAACATTTAGAGTAAACTTTTTAGAGTGGTTGTGTAGTATCTAAGTAGTATTTCTCACTAAGTGGATCTGGAATAGATATTTGTACCTATAACAGGAAAGACCTGCAAAAAGAGGAGGGTATAGAGCTAGGTATCTGTGAGAGGCGTGGATAGGGCTAGGTACCTGTGAGAGGAGGGGATAGGGCTAGGTACCTGTGAGAGGAGTGGATAGGGCTAGGTACCTGTGAGAGGAGTGGATAGGGCTAGGTACCTGTGAGAGGAGTGGATAGGGCTAGGTACCTGTGAGAGGAGGGGATAGGGCTAGGTACCTGTGAGAGGAGGGGAAAGGCGTGGGAGTGCGTGTGCTGCAGGCGGTTCTGGCGCTGGTGCACTTGCTGGGTCCTCCACTACAGCTGAATCTGACGCTGCGGCCAAGAGAGGTCACCTCTCCTGCCTCATTACTTCCTGATCCAGAAGAGCTTGGCCAATCAGAGAGCTCTATCTGCATGGTGAGGTCAAGGGCGGGAACAACCACAGTGGATGTAGACTCCATCACCCATGCTACAATATCCATGCACTTGGCACTAAACTCATGTCTGCTCATCTGCAATGTTAAAAGACCATACAGAGTTAGTTTGTTAAAGGGGCTGCACTGATATAAAACTTAGAACCATTTACTCAAACTTGTCAATTAAAGCAGTGGTTCAGGATTAAAGGTCCTGCAGGATTTCCACAAATGAATGTTTGGTCCATTTTACCAACATTAACTACTTTAGAGGTGACTATAACTCACCCCGGCACGCATATTCTCACTCAGCAGATTCCAATGGCTGAAAAGTAAATAAATGCAAGTACACAATGAACCACATTACCTCTATTCTCTTAGACTACGTTATGGATGGACATTACCTCTATTATCTTAGATTACGTTATGGATGGAAATTACCTCTATTATCTTAGATTACGTTATGGATGGAAATTACCTCTATTATCTTAGATTACGTTATGGATGGAAATTACCTCTATTATCTTAGATTACGTTATGGATGGAAATTACCTCTATTATCTTAGATTACGTTATGGATGGACCTCTATGGAACTAGGCCACACCCAGACATCCCTGATTGGTTATTTGGTCCGTTGAGTCCTTTGTATTTGCCCGAGACTATAGGAGACTCTCAATCTCCTCACCTCCTTCTCAAAACCCATTGGATGAGAAGGTCAGAAGGGCGGGACCTCTGGCTTTCTCATCCAATGGGTTTTGAGGAGGCGAGAAGAGAGGACACGAGGAGTATGCAATTGAGACAGGGAACATATCTAGGGGATGCATGGGGAAGCCAAAGAGCAACTTACTCGTCCTTCATGTCCTGCACAAAGGTGTGTAGGTCTGGGTAGCTTCTCTTTCCCCTGCTGAGGGTGAGGCTGGTCTGGGAGGTTGCATCCTTGTGGGTCACGGTAGTGAAGGTCACCACTGCAGCCTGATGGCGACAACAGAAAGCAGAGTTAGGCTGGAATTCAATTTTGCGTCATTAAAACACAAAATATCTAAATGAAATTTCATACATGTAATAGAAAAATACATCATACCTCCTGTGACTGAGATGGGATGGCAACAGCCTCGTCCATCTCAATCTCTCCTTCGACCTCCTGCGACTGAGATGGGATGGCAACAGCCTCGTCCATCTCAATCTCTCCTTCAACCTCCTGCGACTGAGATGGGATGGCAACAGCCTCGTCCATCTCACTCTCTCCTTCAACCTCCTGCGACTGAGATGGGATGGCAACAGCCTCGTCCAACTCAATCTCTCCTTCAACCTCCTGCGACTGAGATGGGATGGCAACAGCCTCGTCCAACTCAATCTCTCCTTCAACCTCCTGCGACTGAGATGGGATGGCAACAGCCTCGTCCAACTCACTCTCTCCTTCAACCTCCTGCGACTGAGATGGGATGGCAACAGCCTCGTCCAACTCACTCTCTCCTTCAACCTCCTGCGACTGAGATGGGATGGCAACAGCCTCGTCCAACTCACTCTCTCCTTCAACCTCCTGTGACTGAGTTGGGGTATCTGTCTCTAGAACAGCCTCGTCCAACTTGGTCAGTCTCTCAGCCTCTCTGTGATCTTTATGGGATCTAGATAGAGAAAAAGGAATCTCTCTTAGGTCACTGCTATAATGTGAGTGTGAGGATGTGTTCCCCATTATAGAATTAGAATCATAGAATTAGAATGAATCATTCTAGAATTAGAATAGATATATAGAATAGGCTCCAATACTCTTGAGATGACTCTGCCTATCCAGAGCCAAATATTTAGAGAATTCTGCCAACTTTTAAAAGGACTCCATGTTAGCGCCTTGGAGCCTTTCATTTATCCTTTCATTATAAGTACATTCTAATTATAGATGTTCAGTTACATAGCATTGTTTAAAATGTCAATATTGCCCATGGGGAGCCAGCTGTCGTATGGATATCTACTGTGTCATGTAATGTATACATAAACTCAGCAAAAAAAGAAACGTCCCCTTTTCAGGATCTTTCAAAGATAATTCCTAAAAATCCAAATAACTTCACAGATCTTTCATTGTAAAGGGTTTAAACACTGTTTCCCATGCTAGTCCCCTGTAGCTCAGTTGGTAGAGCAAGGTGCTTGCAACGCCAGGGTTGTGGGTTCGTTTCCCACGGGGGGCCAGTATGAAAATGTATGCACTCACTAACTGTAAGTCGCTCTGGATAAGAGCGTCTGCTAAATGACTAAAATGTAAAATGTTGTTCAATGAACCATAAACAATTAATGAACATGCACCTGTGGAACGGTCATTAAGACACAAACAGCTTACAGACGGTAGTTATGAAAACTTAGGACACTAAAGAGGCCTTTCTACTGACTCTGAAAAACACCAAAAGAAAGATGCCCAGGGTCTGCCACTGCGAAGATGCCCGTACGTGGTCTGCCACCGTCATGTCTCCCTGTAGCGCTGTCTTAGGCGTCTCACAGTACGGACATTGCAATTTATTGCCCTGGCCACATCTGCAGTCCTCATGCCTCCTTGCAGCATGCCTAAGGCATGTTCACGCAGATGAGGCCAGGATCGTCCTCGCAGTGGCAGACCACGTGTAACAACACCTGCACAGGATCGGCACATCCGAACATCAAACCTGCGGGACAGGTACAGGATGGCAACAACAACTGCCTGAGTTACACCAGGAATGCACAATCCCTCCATCAGTGCTCAGACTGTCCGAAATGGGCTGAGAGAGGCTGGACTGAGGGCTTGTAGGCCTGTTGTAAGGCAAGTCCTCACCAGACATCACTGGCAACAACGTCGCCTATGGGCACAAACCCACCGTCGCTGGACCAGACAGGACTGGCAAAAAGTGCTCTTCACTGATGAGTCGCGGTTTTGTCTCACCAGGGGTGATGGTCGGATTCGCGTTTATCGTCAAAGGAATGAGCTTTACACCGAGGCCTGTACTCTGGAGCGGGATCGATTTGGAGGTGGAGGGTCCATCATGGTCTGGGGCGGTGTGTCACAGCATCATCGGACTGAGCTTGTTGTCATTGCAGGAAATCTCAACGCTGTGCGTTACAGGGAAGACATCCTCCTCCCTCATGTGGTACCCTTCCTGCAGGCTCATCTTGACATGACCCTCCAGCATGACAATGCCACAGCCATACTGCTCGTTCTGTGCGTGATTTCCTGCAAGACAGGAATGTCAGTGTTCTGCCATGGTCAGCGAAGAGCCTGTATCTGTTGGATTGGAGGGTGAGGGCTAGGGTACATTCCCCCCAGAAATGTCTGGGAACTTGCAGGTGCCTTGGTGGAAGAGTGGGGTAACATCTCACAGCAAGAACTGGCAAATCTGGTGCAGTCCATGAGGAGTAGATGCACTGCAGTACTTATTGCAGCTGGTGGCCACACCAAATACTGTTACTTTTGATTTTGACCCCCCCTTTGTTCTGTTAGTCACATGTCTGTGGAACTTGTTCAGTTTATGTCTCAGTTGTTGAATCTTGTTATGTTCATACAAATATTTACACGTTAAGTTGCTGAAAATAAACGCAGTTGACAGTGAGAGGACGTTTCTTTTTTTTTGCTGAGTTTATATCTCAATGTCCCAACTCTATAAATACATAGCTCTGGGCCTACCTCTCCATAGGCGGTGACCTTTGACCTACTACTGAATCTGTATCTTTAGGCCTATGTGATCCTGTAACCAGTCACAAATGTGTCATTAGTGTAAATCACTTACCTGACTTCCTTCATAACATCAGCACCATTGATGGGGTCATCCAGGTCTATGAGGGTGAGGTCATTCCCCTGACCTCTGACCTCTGAAAGACAGCACAAAGTCATGTTTAGATGTCACCTACTGTGTCGCCTTTTGCCGTGTTCAAAACAACTGGGAAATCTCTGACTTCCGACTTCAGTGCGTTCAAGACAACTGGGAAATCGGGAAAAAAAAAAAAAGCTCCGATTGGGAAAAATCTTTTTGAACAGTCATCCAACTCGGAATTCCAAGTCGGAAGCACCGCGGCTTGGCGGGTCATGTTTTGGAGGACGCCTGACTCGACCTTCGCCTCTCCCGAGCCCGCTGGGGAGTTGCAGCGATGAGACAAGATCGTAACAAGATCGTAACTACCAATTGGATATCACGAAAAAATTGGGGAGGAAAAGGGGGGTAAAATTACCACCACAAAATGTAAAAAGGAATTCCAAGTCGGAAACTCTGGCATCTTTCTAGAGCTCCGACTTTCCGACCTGAAGATCACAGACGTCATGATTTGACCTAGTTTTTTTTTTCTTCGAGTTCCCGGTTGCCTTGAGAGCACCATTAACCCAACTCTCATTGTCACATCATAATGCATCATATTCATAGAAATAGAATCACCAGAACATCATATCAGGTGTACAGTTCAGTTTACCAGTCAAATTGCCATGGTCAGAGGCTCTATCCTTTCTAGTGATTCTATTTCTATGGTCACATCATAATGCATCATATCTATGCTTGTGTCCGAAATAGCACCCTATTTCCAATATAGTGCACTTATTTTGGCTGGAGCCCTATAGAGTCCCACAGTATGAGTCATAATACCCATAAAACCTAGTGGTCAAACAGGGAAATGGTTCCAATCGTTTTAATAATAATAATAATAATAATAATAATAATATGCCATTTAGCAGACGCTTTTATCCAAAGCCACTTACAGTCATGCGTGCATACATTTTTACGTATGGGTGGTCCCGGGGATCGAACCCACTACCCTGGCATTACAAGCGCCATGCTCTACCAATTGAGTTTTTCCACCATTCATTTTTCCCATTGGGGATTTTAGAAACACTTAAAATAAGGTCTGTGTTTCGTGTAGGCTTACCCTGGTGTGACGTTTTGATAACCGTGTAAATCTCTCTAGGACAAGGTGACTTATCAATATATTCTCTCTGTATTTTACCTCCCAAAAATGTAATGCTTATTAGCTGCTAATGTGGCTATCATAAAGAACTACAAATGCCATGATGATCATGCTGATCGAGGCAAAGGTAAGAATCTCTGGATTAACTATCTAATGTTAGCTAAATGTAGTATATGAATAAATTGGCTGCATTTCTTTAAATTGACAATTCTGTGAACTGTCTAGTGCAAGTTTTAAATTGACACAATACCTGTTAGCAAAGGTGTCAGCTAGAGATGACGTGCAGGAGCTTGCAGGGATTTGTAGTTTTGCATGATGTCTACTTTGATGCTAATTAGCATTTTCGAATCTGAGAGTAAATGGAGCCGAATATACTGATAAAAGTCACCTTGTCCGAGAGAGATTTACATGGTTACAAAAACGTCACGCCAGGGTAAGCCTACACGAAATACAGCCCTTATTTTATGTGTTTCTAAAATCGCCTATGGGAAAAATGAATGGTGGAAAAACGATTGGAACCATTTCCCTGTTTGACCGCTAGGTTTTATGGGTATTATGACACCTCCACTGTGGGACTCTATAGAGGGGTTGGTTGTTTAGCAACAAAACTGGCATGCAACTATGGGGCAAAATAGACAGGGTTTGCTTAGACTGTTGACAACATGTAAACTATATTTAGTCTCTAAATGTTTATTGCAACCATAAATACATTTGAACAATGAACTCGTCTCAAATACATTGTTACAGTTGTTGTTGGTTAGCTAGGTAGCGAATTTTAGCCATTGCATAGACATGATATCAGTCAAAACACCTCAAAACAAGACATGGTATCAATAACACCATACAATGAGCTGAAACATGCCACAGAGCTACGATTCCCCACATGGCAGCTTGTTGTTAGCTGAGGTTCAGAATCATAACAAGATACACGACTTCCAGCCATCGATGCGCGAGCATCATTTTACCGTGACGTCAGCCAACCCTTCTATGGCTCTTGGTCAAAAGTAGTGCACTAGCCTACATAGGGAATAGGGTGCCATTTAGGACGTATTTATGAAGGTGATGCCATAACCTTTGACCCCCATTTGACCCACAGCAGATTCTACTGTACCTTTAGCCAACTCTCATGACTCCCCGGCCATAGGCTTTCTAGTTTGATATTACAGCATGAATAGCACATTATTTCATTTGTTAAACAATATTTAATCCACAGTAATTACTATAATTGAAGATTTAAAAAAAAAAATAACATGCCTACCTTGCACTCTTTATTCTCCATCTCCTTGCAAAATCAGCACATTTCCTTGCCAAAATGAACGCATTCCTCCAGCACTAGCGAGGATCAGACTGAACCGCTCCAGCGGTTTCTGATCCGTTTCGACGTTTATCAGTGATGACGTAACAATGCTGTAAAGATTTGACGCACTTCCGATCTCGTGCTGATGCAACGCTCTGTGCTGTTGAAAGCTCACGTATGGAAATCCTGCGAGTTGGAAACAAATGTAGGCTATTGTTGCCCTTAAAACTGTAATGTTGAGGACGCCATGAACAAATAAAATACATAACCCACACCGTTAGGCCAAAGTAAATGCATTTTTTCATCACTTTGCCAATAGACTTCTTGTTCCTCGTTGTAGCCTTTCTTTTGGGATTGGCACCACTGTCACTGCCTGACACCTAGAAATTGATACTGCGGTTGTCACATAAAACAGATAACCCATAGTTCATTATTAAATAACATAACTCATTTCTTTATTTTATTACTCATAAAATATACAGCAATCTTCAGATACTGAAAGAATTCATGGGAGTTTCGAATTCAGTCACTATTTCATATGTACATGCTAGTTTCATCCTTTTAAAGAACAAAAAGGACACGAAAAACCTGTGAACCTCCTGTTCCTGATTTGACTAACATAGCATATGTATTGTACATATTTCCAGTTAAAATGATTTTCAAAAAGAGACAAAAAAACGGCGGTTTGAACAAGCCATCACATAAAAGGATTGAGTGGTTTCATTTTTTTGAAGAAGTTAAAGCAAGCAAAACCTGTCAAAATACATTGATTATAAGACCAAGACAAATAATATAGATTTTCAACAGAAGAAAATCTAAATGCTGCTGTCCTACCATTGGTTTCCAGTGTTTCTCCTCTCCAAGGGAGGCATGTTTTCCGCCTCGTATGCCTCGGAATAGTATCAGTGCTTTTCACAAACGTTGTAATACTTAGTGTGCATCATTGCTTTCGCTCATACAGCTGCCCCTACTCTCCTAACCTCCACTCAGTAACTAAAGAAGGCACAAAATGATGATGACATAAATATCACAAGAAAGAATACATGAATGAATCATTTACTTTCTAAAATATTTTAGGTAGGTTTAATAACGCAAATGTAAAAAGTCCTGTTGCTCACATACCAGTATGCAAAATCTACATCCTAAATGGCACCCTATTCTTTATAGAGTACACTACTTTTGACCAGAACCCTATGGGCCCAGGTCAAAAGTAGTGTACTATAAAGGGAATAGGGTGCCATTGGGGATGGAATTTATTTGAAATTACTAATGAGAGCAAATACTACGATTTTTTTGTTCCCACAGAGGGTCAGGAGCTTAAGACATGAATGATTTTAATAAAATGTTTGTTCATAAAAAATAAATGATTTCCCCTCCTTCCACATGGATTACAGACAAGAGGCTAGGTACGTTGACTGTCTTAGTGTGCGGATAAACATGACCATCACTCTCATAAAACTTAAATGAAACATCACTCCTTATGTTTTTTCTCAGCCCAAAACGCTCAATCCCATTTCTACTGTCAAAACAGGTTTTGAAAAGGCTTCTTCCACATCTTTTGGTCCATGTCTGTTTTTCACTCAGTGAAGTGCTACTATCTCTTAGGACTACAGGTTATTGCCGTCATAAGGTGTCCGTCTGTCTGTTGGCTGGACAGTTTCTACCGTTTAGGACCTTTGTGGGTAAAGGTAAGGTGGGGTATATAGCAGCAGCAGTTCCTCTGAAGTCCAGTATCTGCTGGAAGGACACCTGGTGGTACGAGAGGATGAGTGTGGCCAGCCAGCCTGTTGTGCCTCCCCCTCTCCCTCCCTCCCTCCATTTCTTTCTCTCCATCTGCGGGACTCTTAAGGCTCCTGTGCGGACTGTCTCGGCTCGTGCCCTCCCAAAGCTGGCTGTGGTGATTTAAGACACGGTGTGTATGTGTGTATTTGTTTGTGGCCTCTGCCCCACTTCACTGTCCATCCGCCTGCCCTTGGCTCCCCTCCTGGGCAGCGACCACCACCACCCTCAGTACGTCTCTGAGTCTGAGTCGTTGAGGTCCTCATCCTTGTAGAAGCCTCCATCGTGGTCGCGGTGGCCGATGTTGTTGAAGCTGCAGTAGGAGCTGTGCTCGCTGCGCAGCACGGGCAGGCTGTCGAAGGTCACACTCTTGGAGGGGCTGGTGGTGTAGTGGTTAATGGCACTGAAGGACAGGCTGGGCGCCGGGTTGCAGGGGGACACGGGCATCATGGTGGCCAGGATCAGCGCCAGGCAGTCCGCCACGTCTTTGTTGGGGGCGCAGGCCAAGGCAGGCGTGTAACCTGAGGGGTTCAAACAGAACAGCAGAGGGTCACTTCAGGAGCATCACCGTTTACTACAACGCTTTTGTGAAAAAACATGAAATAACACCAGGCTAGGAGATACAAAGTTAAGACAATAACCAAGCAGTGGATTAGAGAGAAACATTTGTGGACACATTGAGAAGAGAAGTACAGAAGAAAACAGTGTTAGCGTAATGGATCTTACCATTCTCATCGACTGCGAGCACGCTAGCACCCTTCGCTAGTAGCTCCTGCACCACCACCGTCAGACCATTTCTGGCTGCAACGTGTAACGGCCTGAGGAGAAAGTACCGTCAGATTAGACAGCAGAAAATGAGGATACCTCCCAAATGCCAGACTATTCCCTATATAGTGCACTTCTTCTGACCAGGGCCCAATGAATACAGCTGAACCATACGTACGTCTGTAAGGCTGCGTTAGTCGAGTTGATGAGGTTCCTGTCTGTAATCTTCTCCAATATCAACAAGGCACTGGTTTCATGCCCCTTTAAAAACCAGAGTCAAACATGTCAGACCAAAATTTAAACCAGAGAGAGCCAACTGTTTCAGATGAACGTCATCTTGATGTGGGAATGCTCACCTTACTGCAGGCCAGATGAAGAGCAGTGTTCTTGACTGCATCCTGCAGGGTGAGTTCTGCTTTGGCACTGCTCACCAACAGCTCTGACACAGACAGAGAAACATAAAGAAACTCAATGAGGAAATTAAGCGACTTATTAAAATATAAAACAGACAGGTTGAACTTAAGCCGGCTGGCGAGGCAAAGTGGAGGAGAGGGGGCTGCATACCGACGGCGTTGGTTTGTCCGTTCTCAGCAGCCATCATGAGGGAGGTCTTCCCGGAGGCGTCGGGGGAGTTGACCTGGGCGTTGTGGCCTAGCAGCAGCTGAAGACACTCCACGTGGTCCGTGAAGGCCGCCGCATGCAGGGGGGTCCTGGAGAGAGGAAACGTATTTCACCGATATCGTGTAGGACTGTTATAAACAAGTTTGTTCAATTAACCCTGTTTATACCATAGAAATATAAAATCACTAATAGATGTATTAAAAGTAATCTACAATCCCTCATCCAACCCCAGAGGTCATTTTAACAACATTATTCTCCAGAAGAAAAGGACTTTGTCATGTGCTGTAGTTACCGGTTCTTGGTGTCAGTGGCGTTGACAATGGCCGGCCCCAGAGTGTCAATCAGCATCTCTGCAGCCCCCTCGTTGTCATTGATCACAGCACAGTGGAGGGGGCTGAAGGAGTTGCCCTCAGTCTTGTGGAAAACCTCCTGTTCCAGTAGCACCTCTACACACGTGTCATGGCCTAGTGGAAGATTGATTCATTTAATTTATAATTAAAAGTAATAGGTTGCTCCAGCAGGAAACATTACATACAGGAAAAAGATGACGTCGCTGCAGACCACAACAATACTCTCCGAGAAAGCTAAAAATCTGACAATCCCTGACAAAGTCCTGTTTCAGTGTAAGGTCCTCCACTGAGAGTCATAACCCTTAATTCTGTTGTAGTCTTGTTCATTCCCCCACATGGCTCCGTCCACACCAATCGAATGCTTTTCAAGCCACAAGAGGGAGTGAATGAGTGTACACTTCATGGAGGAGAGAACAGAGCTACAGTCCAGTTAGTCAGTACGTACCGTTGTATGGCCTACCTAATTCAGGGACATGTTTACAGTGCTGAAGAGAGAAAATCAGAAAATATCTAGTGTTCCGTTAGTTCAGTACGTACCGTTGTAGCAGGCCCAGTGTAGTGGCGTGTAGCCCTGGTTGTCTGTGATGACGGGGAGGGTCTCCACTGACTGGGCGGCGTGTAGGAGCCCCCCCAGCACCCCGATGTGTCCGGATGCCGCCGCCAGGTGGACAGGGGTCCGCCCCTTACAGTCCCGAACCAGGAAGCTGGCGCTGTGCTGCAGCAGGGCCTCCACACACTCCTCATGACCCGTCACCGCCTGGGAGGAAGGGCGGGGAGACAAGAATGGATTTGAATAACTAATAATCAATGATATAATAATGAATCATCAATTATTTAAAATGATGTCTGGAGGCAGGTCCCCTACAGGGATGAATACACCACTACCCATGGACAACTACTTTTCTGAAGATAATATGTATATTTGGGCATAACTTATATTCCATGCTAGATCCCACCCCAAAGCCATCCCTAGTAGTTCAATGGCCCCATCCCTAGATCAGAACAAGCCTCCCCGTCTCTTTCTGTGTGTGAGCGTATACAGCCAGCTCTCCTCCTCACCCCTCTGTGTAGCGCTGTTCTGCCCCACTTGTCTTTGGCTTCTACGCTGGCTCCCTTGTTGAGCAGTGAGTCCACACAGTCTGTGTGTCCGCTCAGCACCGACAGCATCAGAGGGGTTCTGATACACAAGACAACAAGGTCATATTACAAACTGGTAATAACTAAGGTGAGTCCCAAATGGCAACCTATTCCCTATATGGTACACTACCTTTGACCTGAGCCCATAGGGTTCTGGTTTAAAGTAGTGCACCAAGTAGGGCATAGGGTGCCATTTGGGACGTATACCTAGTGTCAAAATCTCTTTATTTCAGGAATTGTATCCAAAACCCAATTGACTTACTGTCCATTCCCGTCTTGAACGTCCACTGCACTCTGGAGGTCAGCATTTCCAATCAGCAAACGCAAACACTCTGAATGACCGTTGGTAGCTAGAGGAGGATAAATACAGAGGATAGAAGAATGTGAGATGATTGACCGTCAGTAGCTAGAGGAGGCTAAACAGAGAGGATATAAGAATGTGAGATGATTGACCGTTGGTAGCTAGAGGAGGCTAAACAGAGAGGATATGAGCTGATTGCTGGACGACTATTACCTTCACATGAACAGACAGATTTCTAGAACAGTGGTATTGGTAGATGACATCCTCATGATGTTAACACAGCAGATAATAAATCATTTTGGGGCTGAGGCCCTCGAAGCCTGTCACCTGCTAGCTGTGTACCTGGCTCTGGATAGAAGTCCCCCTGTGCACTGATCTAGGATCAGCTTACCCTCCCCAGATCCTCAACCATTAGTGGGGAACATGACAAAAAATGTCCTTAGATCAGTGTGTAGTGGGCATTTCACACTATACTATATAAACATCCCTAGAGTGGACATTGGCGTCGTAGCAACATGACCAAACAAATCTCCATCTTGGTCAGGAAAACTTTTGAATTACAGAATCTCTAGGTCTTACGTGATATCCTATGCATACCTGCAGCGTGGATGGGGGTCCTCTTCAGGGTGAAGTCTTTAAAACCAGGATGGAGGCTCCCTGGTTGATGAGGACGTCAACACACTCCACATGGCCTTTAAAGGCAGCCAGGTCCAGAGGGGTGCGCCCCTGGCTGTTCCTCACGTCTAGATCCAGCAGAGACTGAACCAGGACCTCCATAGCATGGTGGTGGCCGTGGTACGCCTGAATGGAAACAAACACACAGTCTGAAGCAAAGTCCAGTGGTATGCCTGAACAGATATACACTCCTAATATAATCAATGTCCTATAGTAGACCAGTGGTATGCCTAATATAATCAATGTCCTATAGTAGACCAGTGGTATGCCTGATGGAAACATGGATTACCACTGAAAACACTGCTACTCCTACTGCTCTCTCCTCGTCTGACCATGTGTTCTCGCATACCCCGAGAGCATCCGGTCAGAGGGGTGGTGGCACAGGAATCCTCATCTCTCCCAAGTGGACATTCTCAATTTTTCCCCTAACCCATCTGTCTATCTCCTCATTTGAATTCCATGCTGTCACAGTCACTAGCCCATTTAAGCTTAATATCCTTGTCATCTATCGCCCTCCAGGTTCCCTTGGAGAGTTCATCAATGAGCTTGACGCCTTGATGAGCTCCTTTCCTGAGGATGGCTCACCCCTCACAGTTCTGGGGGATTTCAACCTCCCTACGTCTACATTTGACTCATTTCTCTCTGCCTCCTTCTTTCCACTCCTCTCCTCTTTTGACCTCACCCTCTCACCGTCCCCCCCTACTCACAAGGCAGGCAATACGCTTGACCTCATCTTTACTAGATGCTGCTCTTCTACTAATCTCACTGCAACTCCCCTCCATGTCTCCGACCACTACTTTGTGTCCTTTTCTCTCTCGCTCTCCTCCAAACACTACTCACTCTGCCCCTACACAGATGGTAACGCGCCCGCCGCAACCTTCGCTCTCTCTCTCCCACTACTCTCTCCTCTTCCATCCTATCATCTCTTCCTCTGCTCAATCCTTCTCCCTCCAATCTCCTGATTCTGCCTCCTCAACCCTCCTCTCCTCCCTTCTGCATCCTTTGACTCTCTGTGTCCCCTATCCTCCCGGCCGGCTCGGTCCTCCCCTCCAGCTCCGTGGCTTGATGACTCATTGCGAGCTCACAGAACAGAGCTCCGGGCAGCTGAGCGGAAATGGAAGAAAACTAAACTCCCTGCCGACCTGGCATCTTTTCACTCCCTCCTCTCTACATTTTATTCATCTGTTTCTGCTGCTAAGGCCACTTTCTACCACTCTAAATTCCAAGCATCTGCCTCTAACCCTAGGAAGCTCTTTGCCACATTCTCCTCACTGCTGAATCCTCCCCCCCATCCTTGACCGCTGGCTATGTCCCTTCCGTCTTCAAGAGAGCGAGAGTTGCTCCCCTTCTCAAAAAACCAACACTCGATCCCACTGATGTCAACAACTACAGACCAGTATCCCTTCTTTCTTTTCTTTCCAAAACTATTGAGCGTGCCGTCTTTAGCCAACTCTCTTGCTATCTCTCTCAGAATGACCTTCTTGATCCAAACCAGTCAGGTTTCAGGACTGGTCATTCAACTGAGACTGCTCTTCTCTGTGTCACGGAGGCTCTCCGCACTGCTAAAGCTAACTCTCTCTCCTCTGCTCTTGTCCTTCTAGACCTGTCTGCTGCCTTTGATACTGTGAACCATCAGATCCTCCTCTCCACCCTCTCCGAGCTGGGCATCTCCGGCGCGGCTCACTCCTGGATTGCGTCCTACCTAGATTATAATTAATGGACATTTTTGTAGGGGTTAATACATTTTTCGTCTGAAATTTCTAAGTGGGAATTACAAACTTTAGAAGCCTTTTAAAAACTTAAATACAATACAAGTTTGTATTTCCTGCTTTGCAGGAAAATTCTCAGCAACAAAAGTGTTATCAAATTAAGATCCTACATCTGTATGCCGATGGAGTCAAAGGGTCGAAATACATACTATAGATAGTAGGTCCTAACAGTAGAGTTAGGTAAATCATGCATTGATGTCATTATGATCCCCAAGTAGGATTTGTCCCAAAGTTCTTTAATGTTCTCAAAGTGATTCAAACCACACAGGGAGTGTCAGTTGATGTCCTAAACCACAAAGCAGCAGTTATATAAGGAGAACTCAAGCGTCATCCTCTGTCTGTGACGCTTGTCCACACTGAACCATGTTAGGTAACGAGTAACCTTTATAGGCATTGTGTTGCATTGGGAACAACACGCTACCCAACCCGAGAGGGCCAGAGTGCCAGCTAGCACAGAGAGGGCCTGAGTAACCCTGCTGCGGCTCTGGCTTTATTAACCTCACTGACCCATATCTGACACACAATCAATAGCTTTCCTGGAGCGTATCAACTAAAGTTCAATAATCAATCCCTTTGGCCCTGTTATGTCCCTATCATTCTCTCTACCCTTTTCATCTCTGTCCAAAAAACATTCAATTCAGTTTATGAAACTTTATTAGAAAGTGAAGAAACTGCACTGTACATTGATAATAACATGACTAATACAGCTAATATAACTGTATTAAAAGCTATTACACTAGAAAATCATTGACAGTTATCTCTAATCTTCTCTTCTCTTGTGCTGTCTCTCTCCATAGGCCTTGACGGGTGACATAGGCCAACTCCAGTGAGTGGGATTTTTTTCCTTCTCCTCCTCATCCTCTCCTCTTGTTTATCGATGCACTTTAAAGAACATCCTTTTTATTGTGAAATGTCACTGGATATCGATTCCACTATTGACTTACAGAGCTCTCTCATCACCTCTATCAGTAAAGATGGATGAAGAACATGTTTAGATAAGCTGTATGAAAAATGTGTGTAACAATGGTACAACGCACAGCGTTCAGTCTGGATTACTTAGCTATGTGAAATCTCTAGAAGCTGACCTGAGCTGCATCTAATGTGCTAAAATGGCCACCTTAGGAAATGTGACTGCATTTCTTTAATAAAACTCCATCTCCCATGATCCTCCTGTGTGTAAATAGGGCACTGCAGGATGAAAATGCTGAGCTGCACCAGAACCTGATGCAAACAGTGGTCTGCATTGAGAGCCTGGAGGCGGAGCTAGCCAGGGCCAGGGAGGAGCTAAGCCACATGAAGGAGAAGTTCAAGAGGTCAGGGCTCATGATAATATGATGACGGCAGTGGAGGCTGGCAGTGGAGGAGCTATAGGAGGACGGGCATACAACATGGGCCCAGAATTCATAGCCAGACCCTTGCTTATGATGCTGTGTCTCTCTCTGCTGCAGGCTCCAGGACACATACACAGGTACCCAGCACACCAACAGCCTTCTGGGGGAGAAACTGCACTCAGCGGTAAGAATCTGGTCAAACATGACAGACTGAGAGACAAAGACAAAGACAGAGAGAGAGACTGAGAGAGAGACAGAAAGAGACAGCGACTGAGAGACAGAGAGAGAGACAGACAGAGAGAGAGAGAGACAGACAGAGAGAGAGAGACTGAGAGAGAAAGAGAGAGACAGAGAGAGAGAGAGACAGAGAGAGACAGAGAGAGACTGAGAGATAGAGAGAGACTGAGAGACAGAAAGAGACAGAGAGAGAGAGACAGAGAGAGAGAGAGACAGAGAGAGACTGAGGATATCTTATCTAGGTAACACTGTGGGCCCTGGCCAGGTAACACTGTGGGCCCTGGTCTATAACTAGTCTGTCCAGGTCAGGTCATATGGTCGAGAAAGACTCCTGCCACTATACAAACTCATATTCCCACCCAGGCATAGAAACATACACTGCTCTGAATATCCTTCTCCCGCTCCGTCACCTCTACAACACACAGTGTTGTGTTGACTTACAGTAGCTTGCAAAAGTATTCACCCCCCTTGGCATTTTTCCTATTTTGTTGCCTTACAACCTGGAATTAAAATGGATTTTTTTGGGGGGGGGTTGTATCATTTGATTTACACAACATGCCTACCACTTTGAAGATGCAAAATATTTGTTCTTCTGAAACAAACAAGAAATAAGACAAAAAAACTGAAAACTTGTGCGTGCATGACTATTCACCCCCCCCAAAGTCAATACTTTGTAGAGCCACCTTTTGCAGCAATTACAGCTGCAAGTCTCTTGGGGTATGTCTCTATAAGCTTGGCACATCTAGCCACTGGGATTTTTGCCCATTCTTCAAGGCAAAACTGCTCCAGCTCCTTCAAGTTGGATGGGTTACGCTGGGGTACAGCAATCTTTAAGCCATACCACAGATTCTCAATTGTATTGAGGTCTGGGCTTTGACTAGGCCATTCCAAAGTGTTCGAAACCACTCGAGTGTTGCTTTAGCAGTATGCTTAGGGTCATTGTCCTGCTGGAAGGTGAAACTCTGTCCCAGTCTCAAATCTCTGGAAGACTGAAACAGGTTTCCCTCAAGAATTTCCCTGTATTAAGCGCCATCCATCATTCCTTCAATTCTGACCAGTTTCCCAGTCCCTGCCGATGAAAAACATCCCCACAGCATGATGCTGCCACCACATGCTTCACTGTGGGGATGGTGTTCTCGGGGTGATGTGAGGTGTTGGGTTTGCTCCAGACATAGCTCAAATTTAGTCTCATCTGACCAGAGTACCTTCTTCCATATGTTTGGGGAGTCTCCCACATGCCTTTTGGTGAACACCAAACGTGTTTGCTTATTTTTTTCATTAAGCAATGGCTTTTTTCTGGCCACTCTTCCGTAAAGCCCAGCTCTGTGGAGTGTACGGCTTAAAGTGGTCCTATGGACAGATACTCCAATCTCCGCTGTGGAGCTTTGCAGCTCCTTCAGGGTTATCTTTGGTCTCTTTGTAGCCTCTCTGATTAATGCCCTCCTTGTCTGGTCTGTGAGTTTTGGTGGGCGGCCCTATCTTGGCAGGTTTATTGTAGTGCCATATTCTTTCCATTTTTTTTATAATGGATTTAATGGTGCTCCGTGGGATGTTCAAAGTTTCTGATATTTTTTTTATAACCCAACCCTGATCTGTACTTCTCCACAAATTTGTCCCTGACCTGTTTGGAGAGCTCCTTGGTCTTCATGGTGCCGCTTGCTTGGTGGTGCCCCTTGCTTAGTGGTGTTGCAGACTCTGGAGCCATTCAGAACAGTTGTATATATACTGAGATCATGTGACAGATCATGTGACACTTAGATTGCACACAGGTGGACTTTATTTAACTAATTATGTGACTTCTGAAGGTAATTGGTTGCACCAGATCTTATTTAGGGGCTTCATAGCAAAGGGGGTGAATACATATGCACGCACCACTTTTACGTTATTTATTTTTTTGAATTTTTTGAAAGAAGTTATTTAGAATTGTTTTTACTTCACCAATTTGGACTATTTTGTCCATTACATGAAATCCAAATAAAAATCCATTTAAATTACAGGTTGTAATGCAACAAAAAAGGAAAAACGCCAAGGAGGATGAATACTTTTGCAAGGCACTGTATGTCCTCTGCTCTGTTCTGTCCTTAAAGACTGAGAGCACAATTAGTACTACTGCTATACCATCTCTAGAACAAACTGTACTGAATATGTTGAGTCATGTCCTCTGCTCTATCCCTGCAGACCGAGAGCCTTAGCTCTGAGAGGAAATATATGGTGCAGCGTATCACCCATCTCAGCACAGAGCTGGAGCAGGCCAACGCCACCGTCGCCTCTCTGGAGAACATCAATGTGAGCACAGCACCATCTACTGAGCAATATATGAACTAAAACCCACACTAGCTTTGTTCATGTACTGGCAACAGAAAGAGTGGTGGAAAGACAATATGATGATTTGTAAAGTTGATAGTGGCCTTACATTAAAATACTGTATCCATAATCTCCTCAACTCGTGTTCAGCTCATTGCAGACTACATGATCATTTCTTGTAACTCCTCTACTGGTTTCTCTATGTCTGTTGTACTGTATGAACTGAGAGGATGTCTGTGCTGCCCTCCAGGTTCCCTGTCTGATCAAGGAGCACCTAGAAAAGCACTTTGACTCTGGAGACGCTGTCAAGCAGTTTCTGAAGAACGCCTTGAAAACCGGCCAATCTACGGGCGACATCGAATCATTCACTCCAAAACTGGAGCAGAAGCCGTCTGATTGGCCAGGCGTAGGACTGAGGGAGTTTGAGGCGGGTCCACAAAAGGTCACTGCTTTTATGCCCTGCAAGCAGGAGAAGGAGGGGTTTGGGGTGATAGGTCAGACAGGAAATGAGGATTCTCGCCCGATGAGTCCCCCTTTCTCCGTCGCTGACATCAGTATGGCTATCTATAAGAAGATAGCTGCCAGCCAAGCGGCAAGACAGCCTCGGCCTTCCAACTACCAACTTCACACTGACACCCCTCCCAACCCCTACCCTCTGGTGGAGTTGGGTGCAGGGGGTGCAGGAGGTGCAGGGGGGGAGGGTTACCTTGTGCCTTCTGTCAAGGGGGGCGTGGCAGAGGCAGGGAGAGCAGCTGAGAGTAAGCAGGGTGCTGTTGTTGATGTGTCCTATCTGACGGCCCAGAGGGTTCTGGATGACTTCCTGCACCAGCTGACGCACCCAGAGGATGGGAGTGGAGGTGGGGGGGAGGGAGGGGGCACAAGGCCAACATGGGAGGGGGAAGAACTGACGAGAGGGGGGCGGAGTGAAAGGAACCTATGAACTTCTGTAATTGTAACCTAATCTTGTATAGGCTAGGATTGTTCAAATTGTATTGGTTTCTTTGTGATGGTTTCTTTGTGATGTTTGAGGCCTGTAGTTCTGCATTTATTTCACTCACTAAATGTCACTATACATTTGAGTGATGGTTTTGTAAATATTACATTCTGTTTCCTTACCAAATGTGTTGTTGTGCGGTGGTAAAGAAAGTATTAGACTTAAACAATTATTTTACGTATATATAGAATGTAATTATTAATTCAAGTTTGCAATGTGGTACAGTCCCTCCTTTCCCTTATGAAGTGATGCAGAATTGAAATAGTTTTTTTTGTCGTAGAATTTTCTATTTTGTAACAATGACTGCTATTTTGTAAGCTCCAGTAAGCCAATGAAGTAACCTTCATATCTGAATAACATCGATCCAGCTGCTATTAACAGATTACCCCATGTGTTTTGGGCTATTATGTCACATTACCTAGATTTTTAACCTTTATTTGAAACCTTATCCAGAGATGTGAATTACACCAGAAAATAAAGCAGTTGTCTGAGGATGGAGCTGGACCATCTGACATGAAAAGAAAAGGGGACAGTTTGATGAAAAAGCTTTAAATAAAGGTTCAAATCCAGGTCTTGTGACATGATTGTCCAAAACACAGGGCCTTACTTATGAATGCTATGCTGTCCATCCTAATAAACTCTCTTAGCTAAAACTGTATAACGTTTCTGTCACCCCCCCAAATACGTTTCATGTTGTAGATCAATAAAATGACTAATTCTAAACATGTCTGACAAGGTTTCTTGATTTGTCTTTCCCAAACATTACCCACTTCCTATGTTAAGCCATCACTCTCTCTCCTATTCTAACCTATACTGAACATGGGGTGCAGCCATGGGAATGAGTTTTTCCCTACAGAAGGGCTTTATTACAGACAGAAATACTCTCCTCAGCATGGATGTCCTGGGCTGGCGTGGTTACATGTGGTCTGCGGTTATGAGGCCGGTTGGACGTACTGCCAAATTCTCTAGACGTTTTAGAGGCAGCTTATGGTAGATAAATAAACATTCAATTATCTGGCAACAGCTCTGGTGGACATTCCTGCAGTCAGCATGCCAATTGCACGCTCCCTCAAAACTTTAGACATCTGTGGCATTGTGTTGCCCCCCTGTCTACCGGTCTACCCCCTATCTGTCTATCTGTCTATCTGTCTATCTGTCTATCTGTCTACCTGTCTATCTGTCTATCTGTCTATCTGTCTATCTGTCTACCTGTCTATCTGTCTACCTGTCTATCTATCTGTCTACCTGTCTACCTGTCTACACTGTCTATCTGTCTATCTGTCTATCTGTCTATCTGTCTATCTGTCTGTCTATCTGTCTATCTGTCTATCTGTCTATCTGTCTACTACCTGTCTACTGTCTATCTATCTGTCTACCTGTCTACCTGTCTACCTGTCTACCTGTGTCTATCTGTCTATCTGTCTACCTGTCCCTGTCTATCTGTCTACCTGTCTACCTGTCTATCTGTCTATCTGTCTACCTGTCTATCTGTCTACCTGTCTATCTGTCTATCTGTCATAACCGTCAAATCCAACCTGTAGGCCCAGTGCTGGTTTGCTGATCAGACACTGGCCTGCTTTCCCATTGGTGCTCCTGTCCTAATAGGATCCCAGGGACTATGATGGGGGGATTACCATATCCATACTGTACCCTCGACATTGGCCAGTCCGTGTCCTCCACCATGGGCACAGCAGGAATTTAGGGGTGCACCTTGACCACTCACAGACCACACCAGAGGGGTTCCATCCAAAACAAACGGGTGTTGTCATCGTCAGTAATTGTGTGAATCGAAGAGTCACTGTCGTGGTGCAACCATAACCTGATGATTTGAAGGATCATAGTTTTTGCTGTCAAAAAAGGACGTGGATGATCAAATATCTATTAGATTAATTATTTTCTTGGCCTTCAGTTTTTGTCTCACGACTTCAATTGGATTACTACGGAGATTTCTAATATTTTCCTTTCTACGTGAACGTTTTGGATTATCGTCCCAACCCAAACTTGTCCTTCACCATCAGACGGATCTCCCTTTTTATCTCAACCCACATGAACAACTTACAGGAGATCAACCTGATAATAAACTCACCAACGCACCCTGGAAAGGCCAAGCCATACTTCTCTGTCTAATATAACAACCTTCGCATAACCTACTCCTATGAATCGCGGTAGTCCACCTTCTTTATTTGCCCAGAACTTTCCTTCTTTGAACCTACCAATATTCTTTCCCCATCCTTCACTGTTATCTCTCTCTACTTGATTATCCCAACATCTCCTCCCTCCGTCCTTTTCTCTCTCTCTGAGTCCTGTGTTGGGTTGTTGTGAGCACCAGCCATGGCGCTGCTGAAGCTGCAGTTCCCCCTGCAGAGGCGCGTGGTCTGGCCCAGGGTCTGTGGCTGCTGTCCTGGCTGGCCGTGCTGGCTGGGGCCTTCACCTTCTCCCTGGAGTGTACCTCAAGACCGAGCTGCTCCGCAGGGCAGAGGTACTGGCTGACACTATAACACACACACAGCACACACACCTGTTCACACACGACACACACACGTTTCGGGCACTCGGCATACACACGGCACACACACAAAAAAACTGTCTGTGTCTCTACTGCTCCTGTGGTCTATCCTGGCTGGTTCCACTGTTGTGTTTTCAGTGTGTCTCTCAGCGTGGCGTCTGTCTCACGCCTTCACCTATCAAAGCTTTATTCACACCGGGCTGTCATGATGCAGTTGCCTTGAATCTGGACAAGCTTTGTGTGTGTGTGTGTGTGTGAGGGGGGGGGGGGGGGTGTGTGGCTGTGTGTGTGGGGGTGTGGGGGCGTATTGGTGTGTGGCTGTTGTGTGTGTGTGTGTGTGTGTGGGGGGAGGGGGGGTGATTGGTGTGTGGCTGTGTGGGGGGGGTATTGGTGTGTGGCTGTGAGTGTGTGGAGGGGGCGTATGGTGTGTGTGTGTGGGGGGGGGGGGGGGGGGGGGGGGTACTGAAAAGAACAAGAACGTCTACACCTGAAACTCTAACACCAATCACTGAACTCAATAACACCAATACAATATACTGAAGTGGATATAGTGGAGCAAGTCATAGTACTGAAGTGGATATAGTGGAGCAAGTCATAGTACGGAAGTGGATATAGTGGAGCAAGTCATAGTACTGAGTGATATAGTGGAGCAAGTCATAGTACTGAAGTGGATATAGTGGAGCAAGTCATAGTACTGAAGTGGATATAGTGGAGCAAGTCATAGTACTGACTGATATAGTGGAGCAAGTCATAGTGGAGCAAGTCATAGTACTGAAGTGGATATAGTGAGAAGTATAGTACTGAAGTGGATATAGTGGAGCAAGTCATAGTACTGAAGTGGATATAGTGGAGCAAGTCATAGTACTGAAGTGGATATAGTGGCGCAATAGAAGTAGTTATGTAGGGTGCTGACTACAATTACTCATATTGCTATATATGAACATACTTTACTAGATGTTGCTCTTCTACTAATCTCACTGCAACTCCCCTCCATGTCTCCGACCACTACTTTGTATCCTTTTCTCTCTCGCTCTCCTCCAACACTACTCACTCTGCCCCTACACAGATGGTAACGCGCCGCCGCAACCTTCGCTCTCTCTCTCCCACTACTCTCTCCTCTTCCATCCTATCATCTCTTCCCTCTGCTCAATCCTTCTCCCTCCAATCTCCTGATTCTGCCTCCTCAACCCTCCTCTCCTCCCTTTCTGCATCCTTTGACTCCCTGTGTCCCCTATCCTCCCCGGCCGGCTCGGTCCTCCCCTCCAGCTCCGTGGCTTGATGACTCATTGCGAGCTCACAGAACAGAGCTCCGGGCTGGGCAGAGCGGAGCGGAATGGAAGAAAACTAAACTCCCTGCCGACCTGGCATCTTTTCACTCCCTCCTCTCTACATTTTCTTCATCTGTTCTGCTGCTAAGGCCACTTTCTACCACTCTAAATTCCAAGCATCTGCCTCTAACCCTAGGAAGCTCTTTGCCACATTCTCCTGCCTGCTGAATCCTCCCCCCCCCCCTCTCTGTCTCAGTCAAACCCACTTTGAAAGAGAGGTTGACGACATGCTGTTGGTCTAATGACCTACTCACACTGCCCTACCCTATGCTTTGACTTCTTTCTCCCCTCTCTCTCCAGATATCCTGCGACTTGTGACTGCCCCCATGCCCGCTTGACCCCATCCCCTCCTCTCTTCTCCAGACCATCTCGGCCTTCTCCCCTACCTCACCTCGCTGATCAACTCATCCTCCGCTGGCTATGTCCCTTCCGTCTTCAAGAGAGCGAGAGTTGCTCCCCTTCTCAAAAAAACCAACACTCGATCCCACTGATGTCAACAACTACAGACCAGTATCCCTTCTTTTCTTTTCTTTCCAAAACTATTTGAGCGTGCTGTCTTTAGCCAACTCTCTTGCTATCTCTCTCAGAATGACCTTCTTGATCCAAACCAGTTCAGGTTTCAGGACTGTGTCATTCAACTGAGACTGCTCTTCTCTGTGTCACGGAGGTTCTCCGCACTGCTAAAGCTAACTCTCTCTCCTCTGCTCTTGTCCTTCTAGACCTGTCTGCTGCCTTTGATACTGTGAACCATCAGATCCTCCTCTCCACCTTCTCCGAGCTGGGCATCTCCGGCGCGGCTCACTCCTGGATTGCGTCCTACCTGACCGGTCGCTCCTACCAAGTGGCGTGGCGAGAAGCTGTCTCCGCACCACGTGCTCTCACCACTGGTGTCCCCCAGGGCTCAGTTCTAGGCCCTCTCCTTTTCTCCCTATACACCAAGTCACTTGGCTCTGTCATATCCTCACATGGCCTCTCCTATCATTGCTACGCTGACGATACACAACTAATCTTCTCCTTTCCCCCTTCTGATAACCAGGGTGGCGAATCGCATCTCTGCATGTCTGGCAGACATATCAGTATGGATGACGGATCACCACCTCAAGCTGAACCCTGGCAAGACGGAGCTGCTCTTCCTCCCGGGGAAGGACTGCCCGTTCCATGATCTCGCCATCACGGTTGACAACTCCGTTGTGTCCTCCTCCCAGAGTGCGAAGAGCCTTGGCGTGACCCTGGACAACACCCTGTCGTTCTCCGCTAACATCAAGGCGGTGACCCGATCCTGCAGGTTCATGCTCTACAACATTCGGAGAGTACGACCCTGCTTACACAGGAAGCGGCACAGGTCCTAATCCAGGCACTTGTCATCTCCCGTCTGGATTACTGCAACTCGCTGTTGGCTGGGCTCCCTGCCTGTGCCATTAAACCCCTACAACTCATCCAGAATGCCGCAGCCCGTCTGGTGTTCAACCTTCCCAAGTTCTCTCACGTCACCCCCCTCCTCCGCACACTCCACTGGCTTCCAGTTGAAGCTCGCATCCGTTACAAGACCATGGTGCTTGCCTATGGAGCAGTGAGGGGAACGGCACCTCCGTACCTTCAGGCTCTGATCAGTCCCTACACCCAAACGAGGGCATTGCGTTCATCCACCTCTGGCCTGCTGGCTCCCCTTCCTCTGCGGAAGCATAGTTCCCGCTCAGCCCAGTCAAAACTGTTCGCTGCTCTGGCACCCCAATGGTGGAACAAGCTCCCTCACGACGCCAGGACAGCGGAGTCACTCACCACCTTCCGGAGACATTTGAAACCCCACCTCTTTAAGGAATACCTAGGATAGGATAACCCCCCCCCCCAAAAAAATATAAATAATGGTTATCCCACTGGCTATAGGTGCGAAATGACCAATTTGTAAGTCGCTCTGGATAAGAGCGTCTGCTAAATGACGTAAATGTAAATGTAAAACTCTAAACCCTATCTCTAGTCCTAACTCTAGGCAACTCAAACCAAAAAAAAATATATATAACTTGTAAAGTGGTTATCCTATCCTAATGCTAACTCTAACCCTGTGAATGCACCAATTTGTAAGTCGCTCTGGATAAGAAGCGTCTGCTAAATGACGTAATAAAATTGTAAATGTCTAAAACTCTAACCCTATCTAAATAAACGCCTATCTCTAACCTCTAACTCTAATCCTAACTCTAACACATATCTCTATCCTCTCTCTAACCCTGTCTCTAATCCTAACTCTAACCCTGTCTCTAATCCTAACTCTAACCCTGTCTCTAATCCTAACTCTAACCCTGTCTCTAATCCTAACTCTAACCCTGTCTCTAATCCTAACTCTAACCCTGTCTCTAACCCTAACTCTAACCCTGTCTCTAATCCTAACCCTCTAATCCTAACTCTAACCCCTGTCTCTAATCTAACTTTAACCCTGTCTCTAATCCTAACTCTAACCCTGTCTCTAATCCTTAACTCCTAACCCTGTCTCTAATCCTAACTCTAACCCTGTCTCTAATCCTAACTCTAACCCTATCTCTAATCCTCTATCTCTAATCCTAACTCTAACCCTGTCTCTGTGTAAAGGACCCCTACAAAAGACCATTCTCTAATCTAACTCTAACCCTGTCAAAAGGTGGTGCAGCTTTACTGATAAAAACACTATCTCAACCTCACTCTAAAAATGTGACTGGAGGGGCTTTATTGACTGGAGGGCTTTATCTGTGACTGGAGGGGCTTTTGATAATTGCCTCATGGAGGAGGGTGCTTTTTATTTGACTGGAGGGGCTTTATTGACTGGAGAGGGGCTTTATTGATGAAACATGTAACTCACTGACTGAAACAGGGTTATCATGTTTTTATATTGTGAAAACTAACTGGGCCCAAAAAAAAAGCTTTAAGCTTCTCGTAAAAACAAAATGGTCTCCACAGTGAATAAAAAGCAAATAATTAAACCGAATAGAGGACAGGTCTGTGTGACTATAGGGTTGGGTTGCTGTCTACAGTATGGATTTAAGCAGGGCAGATGAGGGTCAAGCCTTTGTCCCACTCTATATATACAGGATCTGAGCTCAAAGCTGTAATGAAGACTGTTGCCTCACCGGCTATATATGCAGGTGTCCTGTGCCTCAGCCTATCGTTCAGCTGTCTCCTGAAACACTTTTAATACAATCTGAAACTTTTCTTCGTTTTTGAGACCGTCATGTACCCATTCTACTAAACTTCTTGAAATATCTAATGTGGTATCTTGCTAGCAGCTGCAAATTAAGGTGTTGGCTGTCTTAGTAATTGAACTGTTATTGACAGACAGAGCTGATGGTTGTCTTGGTAATTAGCTGTTATGTTATCTGACAGACAGAGCTTGATGGTTGTCTTAGTAATTAGCTGTTATTGACAGACAGAGCTGATGGTTGTCTTGGTAACAGAGGTAGGTTGTCTTGGTAGTTGAAGTTATTGAGAGACAGGATGGTGAGTTGGTATTGTTTAGTAATTAACTGTTTATTGACAGACAGAGTGATGTTTTGTCTTGTCATTAGCTGTTATTGAGACAGACAGAAGTGATGGTTGTCTTAGAGTTATTGAACAGAAGGAAGGTGCGTGGTGTTTTGGTAAATTGACAGATTTGACAGACAGAAGCTGATGGGTTGTCTTAGTAATTAGCTGTTATTGACAGACAGAGGTGATTGGTTTGTCCCTATTGGTAATTAGCTGTTATTGACAGACAGAAGGTGGGGGATTGGTTGTCTTGGTAATGAGCTTGTTTTTATTGACAGACGATGAAGGTGGATGGTTTTTTGTTCCCTTAAGTAATTAAGCTGTCTTTTATTTGGACAGACAGAAGGTGGATGGTTGTTTTGAAGGTTTTTTGTTTAGGCCTCCTACTGAGGTGGAGAATTCTTGCATGGAGCACCAGACCGAGGGTGATTGACCGTCATCTTGAACTTTGTTCCTTCCATTTTCTAATAATTGCGCCAACAGTTGTTGCCGTTGCCCCTTCCCCTCACCAAGAGGCTGCTTTGCCTTAATGTCCTGTGCCCCCCCCATCCCAGCCTTGTGTGCAAGGTCTACAATTTTATCCCTGAACTGTCCTTTTAAACACCCAGCTCTCGGGTCTGGCCATTGTGGAGAGGTTGGAGTCTGTTTGATTGAGTGTTGGGACACCACACCCACAGGTCTGGGACCAAGGTCTCTTTTATATACAGGTAAACGAGTTTCAAAACAGGTGTCAGTTAATACAGGTAATGAGTGGATGAAAACAGGAGGGGCTTCTTAAAGAAAAAAAAAACAGGTCAGGTCTGTGAGAGCCGGAAGGATTCTTAAAAAAATCTGGGTTGGTAGCTAAGTGGATCGCAAATCACTTATAGGTCATGCAAATTAAATGGCAATTTTAAATTATTTAAAAAATCATACAATTGTGGGATTTTTCTGGATTTTTGTTTTAAGATTCCGTCTCTCACAGTTTTTGAAGTGTGTTACCTATGATAAAAAATTACAGACCTCTACAGGCTTTGTAAGTAGGAAAAACCTGCAAAATCGGCAAAGTTGGTATCAAATAACTTGTTTCTCCTCTCCCCTGTATGTTGCCTTGGTTTAGAGCAAGACAACTTCCCTCAGGTTCAGCCGAAAGAATTAGACTCCCCCCCACAATTCCCCCATAAAAAAGTACCCTCATCATCCATTAATTTCCGGAACTTCCCTCAATGCTTACCTACTTGCAAAGTTTTTTGTTCAAATCGTTCCCCCTGTCCCGCAGACTGGCCATCCCCCTCCCCGCCAGAATGCCCTATCCCGCAGACCTGTTCCTCCCCCCTCTTCGGACCGTTTGGTTGGTGGTCCCCACTTGCCATTCTCCCGCCCAGACTTGTTCCCTCCTCCCACCCCTTGCCCTCCTCCCGCAATTCGTTTATTGAAAGTGATGAACGAATTGCACCGTCCTAACTAGGCAATTTTATAAACTGGTCCCCCCAAACAAGTCCCACTGCTTGAGGAGATACAACAGAACTATGGGGGGAAATGAAGGACCCTCCTTTTGTTGGTTTGTTTCATCCCTTTGGGAGAGCCGTACATGGCCAATAGAACGTTTTGATCCCCTTTTCCCATAAACAATGTCAACCACAACCCCTTTGTTGCATCGTTGGCAAAACAAAGTCCAGGGGAATGCCCTTTGAGAATCCTGGACCACTCCTTCAGTGGGGGGCCTTAAAGTTTTTTTTTGAAAAAATGTAACGCCAAAAGATAAAAAAGACGCTCCGTTTAGAACCTCTGAGCCCGTTCCCTGCAGTCAGGTTAAAAAAAGACCCCGCTCGTTAGGAACCCCGGGAGCTTTACCCCTGCAGTCGAGGTTTAAGAAAGGCCCTTTCTTGAGAAAGCAAAGACTGTGGGGAGAAACAATGGGAACCATTTTTGGGGTGCGAAGAAGAGAACCTGACCATCAGGGTCCCTCTTGGCCATCCAATCTTCCATCGTGCCACGGGCAAGTAAAAAAAAAACACTAAAATATGACACACCGCGCTTTTTTACCTTCAAACCAAAATAGAAAACCAAGCCAACCCCCACGCCCCCATGTATTTTAATTTCCAGGAGAAAGGTCCCTATAAAGAAATCAGGAATATCATTGTTTGCGAAAGGAGGCGACAAGGACCCCATTTAAGACAAAAGTCAATTCTTTGATATCCCCACATGCCCTTCCTTTCCATTTTGGTGTAACACTTATTAAAATTTGGGCCTCCCTTTGGATATCAACACACTACTGCTGCAATGTTTGGAAACCTGGTAAGAAAGGGAGGATAGGGTTTTGTGAAGAATTACCTCCCCAAGGAAAGAACAATTTGTTCCCCAACCGCCGGGGGTGCCCACCCCATTTTAACACGTCGACTGCACCATTTTTGAAAAAGTCCCCACAAACCTGCCACCCACCCCCAACCTCATTACAACATCTCTCAAAGCCTCTTTGCCCCTTCTAATACTACTCCCCGCCCTCTTTGTCCCCCATCCCAGTTATCTACTTTAGCCACTCTTAGCTTTTGGGAAATCCTGTTGCTTTGAATCTGTTTTTTTCGCACCTCCCTTACAGCAATCTTCAACCTTTTAAAACCCTTGCCTTTTTGTAGCCCATCCTTCTACACAAGCCCCCGTTTTGTCTCCTTGATCCTTGCCCTGAAAATCTTGTCCCTCCCCTCTCCCAAAATACCAGTGAGTAAGTTTTACCCCTGAACATAATTGGTATTCCATTCCAACACTATCCTGTACCACTCTGGATCTCTTGAACCTGTTAAACACAAGGTGGTATAATCAAGTTCTTCCCAACCTTTGATTAAATGGGGGAAACTGATTCAATATTTTTGTTTGTTTGTTTTGTATTAGGTATGTACAGTGCAATTCGTAAAAGTATTCAGATTTTCCATTGGAAACCCTGTTTATTTTTCCACATGTTTGGTTACGATACCAAGCCTTATTCCCCTAAATTGCTTTCTACCACCAGCACATATGGTGACTAAACCATATGACAGAAATACAACTGGCTAGAGCTCTGCCCCTTCTCCTAACCTTTTTTTTCCCTCCTGGGGCCACGTCCCTTCCCGTTAAAGCCCCCCCAGCTCCTGTGTGGGACCCCTATAACGGCTTATTGTGGTCCCCTAGGGACCCAGATTACCTCCCAAATCTCCGCTTGTGGAGCCTTTTGCAGCCTTCCCTTCAGGGTCCCCATCAAGCCCCTTTTGGTCTCCCCTTTGTTGTGCACTGCTCCTGTGGAATTAATAGCCCCTCCTTGGCCCTGGTCCACCCCGTGAAGGTTTTTTTTTGGTGTTGGCGCGGCCCTCTCTTTTGGCGCAGGTGTTGTTGTGGGGGGATGCCCCCATATTCTTTTGTGTTTTTTTCCCCCATTTTTTTTTAATAATGTGTATTTTTTTTAATTGGTGCTGCCGTGGGATGATTCAAAGTTTTTCTGAATATTTTTTTTTTATAACCCCCCCAAACCCTGATCTGTACTTCTCCCACAAACTACTTTGTTCCCTGTAACCGTGTTTTTTTTTTGGGAAGAGGAGGCTTCCCTTGGTTCTTCATGGGAATTGCGCCGCTTGCTTGGTGGTGGCCCCCTTGCCGTAGTGGTGGTGTTGTGCAAGACTTATGGGCCTTGTCAGAACCCAGGTTGGTAATATAGACCCCTGAGATCCCATGGTGACAGATTTCATGTGGAACATCCTTAGATTGCACACCAGGTTTGACTTTTATTTTAACTTAAAATTCAATGGGTAACCTTCTTGTAGGTAATTTTTGGGGGTTTGCACCAGAATCTTTTATTTTTTTTAGGATTCATAGCAAAAAGGGCCGTGAAAATACATATGCAACGCACCACATTTTTACGTAAAACCTTTTTTAAAAGAGAGACTTTTTTTTTTTAACAAACGTTAAATTTCTTTTTATTTTTTTCACTTCACCAAATTTTTGGACTATTTTTGGTGTATGGGTCCCATTTACAATGAAAAATCCAATAAAAATCCATTTAAAATTTACATTTTCAATTACAGGTTTGGAAAAAATGCAACCAAAAATAGGAAAAACGCCCCCAGGGGAAATATCAATACGTTTTGCAAGGCCACTTGTACTATGGCACACTTTGAATCTCTGCAACGCCCAACTTTAGGAGCGGAAGATGGTAGGCTTTTACTTTAAAACTTGCATGCAAGAGGCCGAATTCTGAATAAATGGGCGAAACAAAATATGTGTGTTTATTTAAATACAATAGGTAGGGCCCCACCTTTATCCGCAATACCCAAAAGCAAAGAAATCCTGTATATTCGTCCATTTTTTTGTTTTGTGTGTGAATAATTTTTTTAAGCTACCATGGCATTCCATCCCCTTCTGTCCCCCCCTGAGGCATGGGTGGGGGTTTTTTTTTCCAGTGGCCCTTTAAACCTACTACTAAGCTTGCAATTTGGCCTAGCTAAGTGAAGCTTGGAAAAAGGTGGGGGGAAAAAGAAATGACAATTCTCTCTATATACAGGTTGTGGGGGGAAAAGAAACAATGGGTATTTTTGATAACACTGCCGATTTTGCTTAGGGTTTTCCTACTTTAGGACAAAGCATGTAGAGGTGTCTTGGGTAATTTTTTAAATCATAGGTACATTTCAACGTGTGAATAGAGACGGAATCTTAAAAACAAAAAATCCCAGAAAATCCCATTGTAATGATTTTTAAGTAATTAATTTTGCATTTTTTATTTATTGCATGACATAAGTATTTGACAAATCACCTACCAACCAGTTTTTAAGAATTCCGGCTTTTCTCACAGACCTGTTAGTTTTTCTTTAAGAAGCCCCTCCTGTTCTTTCCTCCCACTCATTACCTGTATTAAACTGCACCCCCCCCCCTGTTTTGAAACTCGTTACCTTGTAATAAAAGAAGACACCTGTCCACACACCTCCCCAGAAAACGCACACTCCAAACCCTCCAACCTCCCACAATGGCCAAGACCAAAGAGAGCTGTGTAGGACATCCAGGATAAAATTGTAGACCGGCAAGCAAGGCTGGGATGGGCTACAGGACAATAGGCAAGCAGCTTTTGGTGAGAAAGGCAACAACTGTTGGCCGCAATTATTAGAAAAATGGAGCAAGACAGTTTCAAGATGTACGGTCCCCAATACCCGCGGTCCTGGGGGCTCCATGCAAGATCCTCCACGCCTGGTGGGAAGCATCAATTGAATCATGAGGAAGGTGAGGGGGGATCAGCCCAGAACTACACGGCAGGGAACCTGGTCAATGACCTGAAGAGAGCGTGGGGACCACAGTTCCTCAAAGAAAACCATTAGTAACACCCTACTACGCCGTACATGGATTAAAAAAATCCTGCACAGCGCAGTCGCAAGGTCCCCCCCCCTTGCCTCAAGCCATAGCCATGCATGGCCAACAAGCCCGTTCTGAAGTTTGCCAATGACCATCATCTGGATTGATCCAGAGGAGGAATGGGAAGGAAGGTAATGTGGTCCTGGTTGAGACAAAAATAGAGCTTTTTTTTTTTCTAAACTAACTTAACTTAACTTCCAAAAACTCGCCGCCGTGTTTGGAAGGAAGAAGAAGGATGAGTACAACCCCAAGAACACCGATCCATCCCAACCGTGAAGCATAGAGGTGGGAAACATCTTTTCTTGGTGTTGGGATGCTTTTTTTCTTTCTGCAAAGGGGACAGGGACGACTGACTACTGCACACACCGTATTGAGGGGAGGATGGATGGGGGCCAAGGGGGTATTTAATCGCGAGAATCTTGGGCCAACAACCTCCCTTTTCCATCAAATAAGAGCATTGAAGATGTGTCCCCCCCGTGACTGGGGGGTTTTTCCCCCCCCACTTCCCCAGCATGAACAACGAAAAAAGACCCCCCCGAAAACACACAGCCAGGGAAACTAAGGAGTGGGGCTCCCTTCCATAAGAATCCATCTACCAAGGTCCCCTGGAAGGTTGTGGCTTAGCCAGGCCTCCAGACCTGAAAAAACCCAATAGACAATACTTTTGGAGGGAGCTGAAGAGGTTACCCCCCCCCGTGTATGCCACCCAGCGACAGCCCCCCGAAACCCTGCAAAGTGAATCTTGGAACGGTTACCCCTGTAATGGATGAGTTGGGCCCCAAAAATCCCCCTGGCCTTGGTCAGTGTGGTACAAAAACCTGGGTTCCCAAGAAACCCTACAGGAAAATGTAATGGGAATCTCCTGCAATTTGCAAAACAAAAGGTTGTTTCTGTACCAAATATTAAGTTTCCGTCCCTGCTTTTTTTCGGATGTATTCAAAATAACTTTTTGGTCATGCCAATAAAAGTTTCAAAAATTAATTACTTAAAAAATCATAACAATGTGGATTTTTCTGGTTTTTTTTTTTTGGGTTTTTTTAGATTTCCGTCCCTCCTCCCAACAGTTGAAGTGTACCTTATGATGAAAATTACAGGACCCTTCCCTAAACATGCTGTTTTGTAAAGTAGGAAAACCTGCAAATAAATTGGGCCAGTTTTGGTCAATCCAAATACTTTTGGTTTTTTCTCCCCTTCCCCCCCCAACTCCTAGGTTAGGGCCCCCCCTTTAATCCGCATACAAAGCAGAAAAAGAACGAAACCCCTTTTCCCCCAAATTAAATTACTGGCGGGCCTGTCAAATGTGCCTTTTTTACTGAGGAGTTGGGCCCTTTCCCGTCCTGGGCCCAACCTCTATCATAGAAGGCCCTGAAATTTGGTGGGAGTGCTGGCAGCAGAGGAATGGTGTGTCCTTCTGGAAGGTTTTTTCTCCCATTCTCCACAGGAAGGAGACTCTGGTTTTCTATATAGAGAAATGCAAAATGAAAATGTGGGGATTGGTTGAGATTTCTCCATATAAATCAATAAAAGGTTGCCAAATTCTGTAAAATGTCCCTCTAACGTATTCCTCAGCATGTAAGTATTTTCTCCCTCCAGTGGGATTACAACCTATTAACTTTCGATAGCCACATTGCAACTGGCAAGGGGGGAAATCCGATTTTTCCATTTCAAAAGGCAATACATTTCTTGGCAAATCAAGTCGCTAAGCAATAAATTTATGTTAGCTTTATTAGTATGGGGCTTTGTCGAGTAAGATTTGGAATTAGTAAAGTTACCCCAGTTTAGAAAAAGGACCTCCGGGTCTACAGGGATTGCAGCCCCATGAATTGAATGGATATGGGCATCGCATACCCCCTTTAGCCCAAAACTGTGTAGTTTCTGAAACACTGCCAAGTGGAATGGAGGAATATGTTCCCTTCATAGTCCGAGCCACATCTAAACACATAGCGAGGAGATAATTAAATCCAGGGGTTGAACTTTGTGTAATCTAGATGGGTGTGATATAGAGCTGATGGGAAGGAAATTAAACTGGGGAATCAAGTCTGGTATCTGGAGTCCAATGTGGGGATTGTAACCCCATCCCTCCCATAGTCCCGCATCAAGATTAAATACCCAGATCTTTTTCCCATCTAAGACGAGGTTTTATCTAGTTTCAGGCAGTGGTAATCCCCTGAGAGCATAAGAGCATCCGTAAATCAACACGGGAAAATATATTACATTTAGACCTACACATGGATACATACCACTACCTAAAGAGGGAACTTGTAAATCCTTCCAAAAAACGGGCAAAATAAACCCAGATTTTTAAAACCTGGTTTTTGTAATAATCTACAGGTTTCAATGAGGGATGGTTGCCTAATCAACACGAAATAAACATTAATGACATTTTGGAAAAGATTGTTGAACTTTTTTAAAAAATACCTTTCCCGAAACACCCACTATGAACCCAATTTAAGGTCAAGGTCAACTGTTGAGAAGAAATACACCCTGTTTTTTCACTGTGTTAAGAGTTAATTCCACATTCGTCCAAAGGGTAAGGCTTTGCACAGATGCAGGGGAAGGGAGGACCTTAGGAATGTTCCTGTTGTGGGTTGAAAGAAGAATTGTGTTTTATCTAGACCTCCAACGGTTCTGCCGCTGTCGCCCAAAAGCAACCTTAAATTTTAGGTCCAGGCTTCATTCCGATACTGCCTACTTTCTTGCAACAGTTTGAGGGAAACTGCGTCGGGACGGACCCCGAGAAGAAGCTACGGCCAAGTGGGGCACCTCGGCTGTACCGGAAGACGGCCTAGGAGGACTATTAGTGGAATGCCATTCGTTTGCCTTTTCAGTGTGATTTTAGACTGTCCGTTTGTTGATTTCAACCGGCTGTTTTAGCTGCGTTGTTGATGGGTAAAGTTCATAACTTCCCATTTTTAGGATATGAAGGGGGACCAACCCTGTACTCTATTCATATTGATATCTGTAGAGCTAACTGGTGGCCCTGAACCAGCCAGGATGGAAACAGGAACTGGTTTGCCAAATTGCAGTGGGCACAGAAAGCAGAAGTTAGAGCATAACCTGTAAACGCACCAATGTTATCCTAGAGAGAGATCTCAGATATGTCAAACGACATGAAACCCGCCGCACCGGCAGCTAGAATAAACTTCTGTGGCTTTGTCCACACCCAGAACCTCCCCCTGATTGAAAATGACCCCAGTCGAAAACGGCGTGTCTCTGCATGAACCCAGAGTTCGATAATATGTTCAAAAGCATGTTGAAATCACTACTAGTATCAGGCTTCAATTCCGGTGCTACTTTTGACTATAGTTGGATGCCGCCCGTGTTTGTGTTGCTGTTCAGTGGATGATTTTAGCCTGGTCCATTTGGTGGTATGGTAACTCCCTTGGTTTAAAACATATGGGTAATGGACAATGTTTCCATTTGCAAATATAACATAATTGGACAATGCCCAATATATTACACTGCCAATTGGACCAGTCCAGAGCCCATCAGTCCCATTAAGATATCAATACTGAACACACCAGGGGACCTCCAACTCACTTGTCCAACTCGTTAGGAAGCCAACTATCACATATTTCCGCTGAGGCAAAAACGTGAAATCCCGGAGTTTCGGCTCGATATGGTAATTCGAAGGCCTAGCAGCGACCCTTAATTAGTGGTGCTGAAATGCACTTATTTTCCGGGGGTTTGCTGGCTGACGGGGTCCCTGAACGAGGCTATTGGCCAGAAACTGGGGTCAGTTTTTCTATGTGCCCGAGGCGGTTTCAAATGCACCTAGTCTTGTTATTCTGGGACTTTTTTTTTCTAAATCATGATGTTAAAAAAATTTAACTGAATTATATGGCCAATGGACGATGCATGTTTCTCGGCCAGAGAACCTCATAGAGCCGCATAACTCACCACTGTGCAAGTACCGACTTAAAGCTCTAGAGAGACAGGTTTATAATAACGTTTTCTGAAGAGCTCTAGGTCTGACGTTTTTTTCTTTGATGGTTCTCTGCTGCCGCTGGTAACTCTCTTGCAGGCTCGTGTGCGTCCTGTTTAAGCCCCCACACTGTGTCACCGTCTCCCTCTCCCTCTTTGGCTGTGTGTGTGAGTTTTTCCTCCTGAGGTCTGATGGGCAGTGTGTGAGCACTTGTCAGGCTATAGCATGTCTCTATGGTGCTGTCCTCTGTGAAGTCCCGTGCTGGCTGATGGGTGTGGTTCTTTGGGTCTCAAAAAATAATACTTGAAGTACACGTGGCTGTGTGAGTCTGTCCAATTGCAATAATGAAAATATGAAAATGCACCTAACGTATTGCAGATGGACAAACTTCATACAGAAAAATCACACAGAGATCCCACGTAGGAAATCACGTAGAGCTCCGAAAAACCTGCCTCAACTGGGATCTATAAAACTTTTTCTTCTCTACAAAAAACATATTTTGTTTAGCATCATGATTGGACGTTGTAAGAATTTCTCGTATTTCCATCCAGGGAGCTAGATAAATGGCTGGTTTTCTATTTTTCCTTACACCGTAGGTTTATATACTTTGACGTGCAGTGGTCAAATTATGTCAGGGCGACGTGTAATGCTGTGAGCGAAATCAAGTCAAAGCGCAGGGACACCGGAGCTACTGGCAGACAAAACTTACCTTGCACAGTAAATCAAAATACAAAACAAAACCTCCAAACCGGGAGGAACAAAATCGCATTTGGGGCACCCGAACACTAAGCCGACCCTCGGGTGAGGGGATGAACGGAAAAAAACAATCACACACAATACCAATGAGAAAGACAGGGGGGTTATTTATAAAGAGAATACAATGTAACATAATGGGGAAACAGGTGAAAACAATCAGGACAAACTAGACAAACACCGAAAACATAGGATCGGTGGCAGCTAGTACTCCCTCACGGGGACGATGAACGCCGAAGCCTGCCCGCCCGAGCAAGGAGGGGAAGGCCTCGGGCAGCCTCGGCTGATTCCCGTGACAAATTAGCGCAGCATTAACCGTTTTCCGTTTTTCCGACCTTTAAATCCCAGAAAATGTGCATTAAATCAAAGAGCGTTGTGGCCTATTTGTCCCGCCATCTTCTTTCTAGGCTAAAAGTACATTTTGGCCACCCCTCTGCTCAACCGAGTTTTCGTCTTTGAAGTCTGTTTCATCTACTACGAAAAACGGCCCAAAATGTCCCATTTGGTGATGAAATGTCCCCCCCCCCCATTTTCCATAATTTGTCTGGTGCAGGAAATTAATAATAACAAAAATAAATAATTATATCTCGTGGGAAACAGAGTGTCCTAGAAACGTTATTTCGTGCTTCCTGGGAAGACCGGCCTGGAGAACCCGGGCCTTGGCGCACACAACCTGAGGGCCGTCGGCCTATTTGTAGCGCACCCCCCCGGATGTCCCCCCGCGGATGGGTCTAGAAAGGGGCAGGCCATTTGCATTAATGAAATTTTTTCCCCAATCAAATCCAATGCCCCTTATGTAAAGGTTAGTTAGAAACATCATGAACATAATTGGAGGACAAAAATTTACATCCAGGACATTATTCCAATCATAATTTTTTTTCCCCCTTCACCAGATTCCCAAGTATATCAACACACACTTTTACCCACTTCTCTGTGATAGTCCAAGTAATGGTGAATAACTCCCCTTGTTGGGTGAAATGGAAAAGAACCGTAATACCCTTAGTATGGTGAAACAGTGGGAGGGGGGTATCCTCTCATAACATGGGCGGTGGGTGGTTCATTAGGGCGATATGGGCGACATGCACAACTAGCCAAAACGGGGAAAAGGGAAGGGATTTTTTTTCTAAATCAATTAGCATCACGGCAACAGTAGTTATCAGTTGTTCTAATCTAGACCTCGTCTGATCTTGCCACTAAATGTCCATCAGGCTAAAGTCCGTGCTTCAAATGCCCCCCCCCCCCCCCCGCCCCCCCCCCCCCCCCCCCCTTTTTGGGAACGATTTCAGTCAGGTTGAAAATCGCCCAGAAGTTCTCTCTCATAACTCCCATGTAAAATCTATTTTTTTACCAAATATCCAGAGCTTTCAATACAATCTCTCTATGGGTTTCTGACAGGGCTTTTGCACTTTACTTACGCGCTTTATCCTGTCATACGTAACGTACACCATGAAACGTAACTAAGAAAATGAGCGGGTAGCAGCGTGAAAATCAATTCACGTACTACTATCAAGATGGCTATAGCGTTCAGTGCAAACCTCTCGATTGGTCTCTTTGAAAATAAGTTACTTTTTGTCGGCGAAAAAATCCAAGATAAATTGGCAACGAAACAATTAGGACCTCCCAGAGACAAATTTAATAATTCAAACAGGTTTCTACTAAAGAGGCGGAAAGTCCACCTACACCCGAGGATTTTTCCAAAAATTGGTACTAACGAAAAACCTGGCTAGACAGGCTGCGATGTAGCTAATGCAGTCTTTCTGCTACCCCCCCTGCTTCCCTCTTTCACCCTGAAATGGCGTGCACGGCAAGACAGCACCGCTTGGACAGCGACTGGTGTGTAACGGACATGCACCATCTTTTTCAAGAAAGATTAAGAAACATGAGGCTGTCAAAGACCCACATGGATAGCTGTTTGAGATTGTCCTGCTTTGGGGGAGAGTGAACCATTGGCCACTCACTGGATGAGGGATTACAGGCTAGCTGTCCGCCGCCACAAACGAATGCAAAAAAGATGAGGTTTAGTGTTTGATAAATCACAAGTTTTACTGGACAAACTGGTAAACTGACAAGGCTTGGACAAGATAGGACCCTTTTTTAATAGTCCATTTTACTTAAACTATGGATAGAAAACTACAAAATTACAGAACTTATAATACCAGCTCCTGACCTAAATAGATCTTAAGCACAACATTTTAACTCCAACATATTCCCAATATTCCATACGTAAAATTCACTATAACAAATAAATATATATTACTAAATAAAATATTACCAGCAAGAACCGCCACATATCCTCAAAGCCGGCTTTAATCCATGTGTGTGAAGTTTTGCGGAATCCAGTGTGTTTGAGTTAGCTTTTGGTTGAGTTGCTTTGCGAGGCAAAGATGAAAACTGAGGGCTCCCCACCAACCCTGGTAAGCCAACACCTTTTGAGATCAGTCAATAAATGCTTTCTGGATTGACTTATATGCTGCCCCTGTTCTTCATTGTTTTTGCTGGACATATCTTTTTTAAAAATGTTTGTAGGTCACCTAAATCATCAGAAAAATTGCCCCCCCCTGAGAATTTTTTCAGGAGCCGCCACTGGTTGGCCCATGGCACATCTCTTAACCAGTTATTGATAAATCAGTAAAATCTGATTTTACGTGGTCCATTTTAAATCCTTTGTAAATCCACCTCCACAGTGGCCTATCAACTTGAAAACGTGACATGACCATGATGAACCCAATGTTTACGTTTGGAATTGATATCTTTAAAAATAAGGAAAACTATTAACAATTCACTTTTTTTTTTTTTGTACTATGTAACGCTAATCCTTAAAATAATCATAGAACATTTTTCTTTGTACTAAAAGTCATACCAAGGATAATTTAGCTATTTTATTTAGAATTGTAAGACCCCTTGAAGTATAAAAACAATGTAGTATAAGTATATGTACAGGTTCCCCCCCCCCCGTGGGTCAAAGGTTTTGAGAAATGACACAAATACTAATTTTCCACCAAGTGTCTGCTGCCTCAGTTTTGATGATGGTAATTTGCATATACTCCAGAATGTCATGAAAAACAAGAGTGATCAGATTAATTGCAATTAATTGCACAGTCCCTCTTTTCCATGAAAATGACAAACTTAATCCTCAAAAAAACATTTTGTTCCAACTGCATTTCAGCCCTGCCACAAAAGGACCAGCTGCCATCATGTCAGTGATTCTCGATCATTAACACAGGTGAGAGTGTTGACGAGGGGGACAAGGCTGGAGATCATCCACTCTGTCCCTGCTGATTGAGTTTAGACTAAACAGACTGGAAGCTTTAAAAGGAGGGTGGTTGCTTGAAATCATTGTTCTTTCCCTTTGTTAACCATGGTTACCTGCCAAGGAAAACACGTTCCCGTCATCATTGCTTTGCAAAAAAGGGCTTCACAGGCAGGAACGGAACCATTGCTGCTAGTAAGATTGCAACAAAATCAACCATTTATCGGATCATCAAGAACACTTCCAAGGAGAGAGTTTCAATGGTTGTGAGAAGGCGTCAGGGCCGCCCTAAAGAAAGTCCAGCAAGCGCCAGGACCGTCTCCCTAAAGTTGAAAAATTCAGCTGCGGGATCGGGGCACCACCAGTGAAGGGGTCATAATAGTTTGTTTAGGCCAAAACCGTTCGACACGCTACAGACAATTTTGTGAAGAAGACCGATTTTCGGGATTTCTCTCATGGTCTGACAACAACCCGCTCTAGCTCTATTATCTTTCACTGCAGATACCGAAGTGCTACATCAGCGGATACCGGTGTATTGAGACGCATCCAAATGCAAAAAAACATATCTCTAGCTTAAACTGACGGGATATTTATGGGGAGATGTTTTTATTATGCTAATTAGATTTTTTGCGGGTGGTGGACATCGACTCTAGGGGGATAAACTCAAACATTAGCTAATTTACTTTATGATTACCTGCTGCATTCAAAGATAACCAACTTACTAGCACTAAAACTACACTTAACTAATTGCGCCATCCCTTGTGGGGGTATTGAAAAGCGAAACATGGTAATATTTTCACTGTGTTGCACATAAAGGAAGATAGTTTCTACATGATAGTGCTTGCTTTGTTATCGAACTGATCTTCCTGTTCTTTCTGTCATCCTGTGAACCCCTGTTCATGCTGCTGCTTTTCTTGCAGCTATATTATTTTTTCCATTTATACCATTAAAAACCAGATGCTGATATGATTGTAAAACACAGTAAACTGTTGTTTTTCCCCTGTCTCTGGTTGTAATTCGCACTCTTTCCGGTAAAAGTCGGTTTATTGGTTTGATTTAAAATAATGTAAATGATAATTTTCAGCTCAGTTAACGGTCAGTCATCTGAAAGCGGAAGTGTGTGTGTGTCAGAGTCAGGGTGGGGGTTCCCCTGACATGATGTGTGTTATAGTGAAGCACATTAGAGCAGGAGTGTCCCTCCCCCCCCCCTGAACATGAGTGTGTTATAGTGAAAACACATTAGAGCTAGGAGTGTCCTCTGACATGAGTGTGTTATAGTGAAAACACATTAGAGCCAGGAGGTGTCCCTGACATGAGTGGGTTATAGTGAAACACAATTAGAGCAGGAGTGTCCCTGACATGAGTGTGTTATAGTGAAAACACATTAGAGCAGGAGTGTCCCTGACTATGAGTGTGCAGGAGTGTCCCGTTTGATTTATGTAGTGAAACCACATTAAAGCAAGGAGTGTCCCTGAAATGAGTGTGTTATAGTGAAACACATTAGAGCAGGAGTTGTCCCTGACATGAGTGTGTTATAGTGAAGCCATTACATTAGAGCAGGAGTTTGTCCCGGAATGAGTGTGTCCCTGAATGAGTGTTTAAGAGTTTGAAGCACATTAGAGCAGGGTTGTGTCCCCCTGACATGAGTGTGTTATAGTGAAAACACATTAGAGCAGGAGGGTCCCCCTGACATGAGTGGTGTTTATAGTGAAACACATTAGAGCAGGAGTGTCCCCCTGAACAATGAGTGTGTTATAGTGAAGCACATTAGAGCAGGAAGTGTCCCTGACATGAGTGTGTTATAGTGAAACACATTAGAGCAGGAGTGTCCCCTGACATGAGTGTGTTATATGTGAAGCACATTAGAGCAGGGGTTGTCCCTGACCATTGAGTGTGTTATAGTGAAGCACATTAGAGCAGAGGTGTCAAACTCATTTTGCCCCCCCCGGGGGCCTAATTTCCTCGGCCCTGTCAAAATGTGCAAAAAAATTGTCCCCTATCCATAATTTTGGGAATTTTCGATGCTTTCATTGCAGTGATTATTAGGCGAGCTGGAACACAAGTCAAAGAAACTGTATGAATGTAGGTCCATTATAATTTCTACCACAGTTATCGATTTGGTGTTTTACTCATTTTAATGTATATTGAGTGTTTTCCCCACCCCACCATTTTCTTTACCAAAACAATAAATATATATATATATGTAACTGTTTTTACTCAAACCACCACCCCCGGCCAGATTGAACCCCCTCGCTGGGTCCGTATGTGTTAAACACCCCCTGCATGTTAGAGCTGAGTGGAAAGAGAGAGAAGTAGGAGAGAAACCGCCTAGTAGAACTAATAGCTAGTCGGTGAACATAATGTTGGTAGTATGACTACGTATGATGTAGGTTGGTAAGTAATAAGAGAACAGTGCAGTCTTTGTGTGGAGGACAGATCAATCTCAGTTTTTTTCTCTGACCTCACTCAGAGCATGAGGTGTCTCTGTGTGTGTCCCCTTTTCCTTTCCTCTTCATCTCCTCCTTCTCCTCCCCTTCCTCTCCTCCTCCTCCTCCCTCTTCCTCCCTGTTACTTATAGCACACTTAATCCTAGGAAACAGAGTGTTGGTGTGTGTGTGTGAGTGTAGCAGGTCTGTGTGTGTGATTTAGATACACTATATATACAAAAGTATGTGGAAACACCCCTTCAAACTAGTGGATTCGGCTATTTTCAGCCGACAAACCGTTACCGTTGCTGACAGGTGTATACAATACAAAAAATCGAGCCACACAGCCATGCATCTCCATAGACAAACATTGGCAGTAGAATGGCCCGTTACTGAAGAGCTCAGTGACTTTTCAACGTGGCGCCGTCATAGGATGCCCACCTTTCCAACAAGTCAGTTTCGTCAAATTCCCTACCCTGCTATAGCTGCCCCAGTGAACTGTAAGTGATGTTGTTTTTATTGTGAAGTGAAAACGTTTTAGGAGCACAGCGGCTCATCCGCGACGTGGTAGCCCACACAGGCTCACAGAAACGGGACCGGCGAGTGCTGAAGCGGTAGCGTGTAAACATCTGTCTGTCCTCAGATGCCAAACACTTACTACCAAGTTCCAAACTGCCTCTGGAAGCAACGTCAGCACAAGAACTGTTCCTTCTGGTGCTTCATAAAATGGGTTTTTTTTTTACCATGGCCAGCAGCCGCACACACAACCCTAAGATCACCATCCGCAATGCCAAGCGTCGGCTGGGATTTGGTGTAAAGCTCACTGGCATTGGACTTTCTGGAGCAGTGGAAACACATTTCTCTGGAGTGATTGAATCATCCCTTCACCATCCTGGCAGTCCGACGGAAAAATCTGGGTTTTTGGCAGATGCCAGAGAACGCTACCTGCCCCAATGCATAGTGCCAACTGTAAAGTTTTTTTTGGTGGGAGGAGGAATAATGATTTGGGGCAACAGTTTTGGGGAAGGCCCTTTCCCTTTTACAAGCTTGACAATGCCCCCGTGCACAAAAGCGCGAGGTCCCATACAGAATTTGTCGCGATCGGTGTGGAAGAACTTGACTGGCCTGCACAGAGCCCTGGACCTCAACCCCATCAAACACCTTTGGGATGAATTGGAACGCCGACTGTGAGCCAGCCTAATTGCCCAACATTTAGAGGAGTGGAGGGAGTGGAGGCTGTTATAACAGCAAAGGGGGTACCAACTCTATATTAATCCCCATGATTTTTTGGAAGGACGAATGTTTTGAAACGAACAGGTGTCCACATACATACTTTTGGGCATGTAGTCTACATCAACATAGGTGAGGAAGAAGGATTTGAAAAGGGGGGGAGGAGGAGAGTTTATTCAGCCTGGGGCAGAAGGAGACTGTGGGGCAGAGAGACAGGTGTGGTTTTAGACCTCAGTGTGTGTGTGTGTGGGTGGCTGGGTGGGTGCTGGCTGGCTTGGTGTTTGGCTGGCTGGGTGTGGAATAATTCTGTACTGTCTGTAGTAATGGAGGTATTTTTCTCATGCCGTCTGTCTCTCCAGCCTGACTCTGTCTCTGTAAACAGAAAAAAACAGACAAAGCGCCCCCCCAGACCAACTTTCCTCTCCTCTCCTCTCCTCTCCCTCCCCTCTTCCCCCCCTCCCCCTCTTCTCTCCAGCAGGTCCACGCTTCATTACCTTTGATCGGTGTGTGTGTGTTCAATCTCTCCTATTCCCTCCCCTCCCTCCCCCAACCTACTATGGATGGATGTGTAATATGGTTGGTGTGGGGGTGTATGGATGATAGATTGATCGATGGATATGACAGTCCATCAGACAGGATGTAAACTGCTCTTTAGACAAGTCAAAAATCAGAGAGACTGTCAATAGTTTAACAGTGTATCATGTTATTATGTACTATGTACAAGTATTATCAGTGTATTATGTTATTATTATCCATTAGTATATTATGATAGTAAGCTTGTATGTGGGTAAATTAGAATGGAAGAATGTTTGGTTGAGTCTTCTAGGGTTTGTGAACCCACCCTCGCTGACTTAAAGCAGTTCTGCATGCAAGAGTGGGCCAAAATTCCTCTCCACAGCCGATGTGAGAGACTCCATCAACAACTACAAGAAGCATTTGGTTTTGCAGTTATTGCAGCCATTGAAAGGTGGCACAACCAGTTATTGAGTGTAAGGGGGCAATTACTTTTTCACACAGGGGAATTGGGTGTTGCATAACTTTGTTTATGAAATAAATATGTAATTGTTTGTATTATTTTGTTCCACTTATGTTCCCTTTATCTAATATTAGGTTTTGGTTGAAGATCTGATAACATTCCAGTATCACAAATATGCAAAAGTAGAGAAAATTAGAAAAGGGAGGGGCATATACTTTTTCATAGCACTGTATATGGGCCTACTTCTATAGTTAATTTTGAGAGATACTGGTGTCTGCCACGCATAAATGCAATTATCAGAAATTTGGCCAAACAATCATATAGGCCAAGCAACGTAGCAACCAAATCAAACAGCATGCACCAGAGATTTGGAATATACAACTTTTCTTCTACAACATTTCACATTTTAGTCATTTAGCAGACGCTCTTATCCAGAGCGACCTTACAGTTAGTGAGTGCATACATTTTTCATACTGGCCCCCCGTGGGAAACGAACCCACGAACCCTGGGGGTGTTGCAAGCGCCATGCTCTACCACTGAGCTCCAGGGGACTCGTTAGAACTCGTTCCCTTTATACTCCACCTCCCCCTTTTTATTTCTCTCCTTCCTGAATGCCTGCAGGGCAGACTGCCTCCGTGCTACTCCTTTGTCTCTACTTCCCTCTACTCCTCAACCTTAATTGCCTTGCTGATGTTTGACTAATTTTCAGTCCCTGAAGGAGACTAGGTTAGCAGGGGGGGTTTCTCTAACAATAAACTGTTTGCTAAGCAGAGTTTTAATCTCTGTTTTTGAAGCGTCCCAAATGGGAACAACCCTATACCCTACATAGTGTGCTGGCCAATTTTGACCAGAGCCCTATGGGGCCCTGCCCTGATCAAAAAGTAGTGCACTATAAAGGGCAGGGGTATTCAAACTCTTTCTTACCCTACGAGGTTCTGGAGCCTGGCTGGTTTTTCTTGTTCTACCTGAAGATACTTAATTGCACCCAATTAAGTAAACCCTACTATCAGTTTTTTTCCCACCTTTCTCCCCACACTAACTTTACAAAATTCAAACTTTGCAATGCTTTTTCTTTAATTAAAGAGTTAGTTTTTTTTATGCATGAATACGCTGGCTCACTGGTTCATTGGTTGGCATTTTTCCTGGGCCTGAGTTTGCCCACTTTGCAAATGAAGTAATAATTAAAAATAATTGGCAACATCAAATGGTTTTGTGATGAATAAGCCATCTGATTCAATGAAAGATGGGAGTTGAAATTTGTCTTTCTGCCCATAATTTTCATTTTTAAAGTACTCCAAAGATGGTTTTTTGCCCATCATTCTTTATATCATTGCTCTTTGGCTTCATAATACAGTTTCTCATCTTTCTTTTGTTGAGTTTAGTCACATCATTTCTCAATTTTACAGTAAGTCAGCCAGTCAGAATGTGCAGCCAGACTTATTAGCCACTCCTTTTGCCCCATCTCTGTCAACCATACAGTTTTTCAATTTCCTCATTAATCCATGAAGCCTTAACAGTTCTAACAGTCAGTTTCCCTAACAGGTGCATGTTTCAATATAATTGGAAGAAGCAATTTCAATAAATTCATCAAAGTGCAGCGTCCTGGATGCTCCTTATCAACAACACATCAGACCAACAAACATTTTTTTTTTACAATCATCCACATAAAGAGTCACAGCTAAATATTTTGTATGATTTTCTTATACACTATTTTAGGCCCAGCTGTTGGAACTTTGGGCTTTCCTGGATATAGCCACTATATTGTGATCACTGCATTTTAATGGGTACGGATACAGCTTAGAACAAAGTTCTACAGTATTAGTAAAAATGTGATCAATACATGTGGATGATCTTGTTCCTGTAGTGTTTGTAAACACCCTGGTAGGTTGATTTTTTTGCTTTAATTGTTACCTGAACCCAGATTACAGGCACTGGTTACAGTAGAAGCTTCCTCTTGAGCGGACAGCTTGATGAAAACCAGTCAATATTCAGGTCCCCATGAAAGTAGTCCTCTCTGTTTACATCACATACACTATCAAGCATTTCACACATATTATTTAGATACTGACTGTTCGCACTTGGTGGCCTATAGCATCACCCCAAAAGCTAAATGGTCGCAATATATATATATATATATATATATATATATAAAAGAAAAGGCTTTTAGATGTGGCAAGTGAACCTGCAACCACAACACTTCAATAACACTTGACATAAGATATTCTCTAAGCATTTACAGGGATATGGCTACATATACAGCCACACCTACCCCATAAGCATTCCTGTCTCTTCTATATATGTTAATATTATTGTATTGCTACTGCTGTATCATCAAAGGAATTATCTAAGTGAGTCTCAGAAATTGCTAATATATGAACGTTATCTGATGTTAGCAAGTTATTGATTTCATGAACCTTATATTTAAGGCTACATATATTAATATGGCTATTTTCAGCCCTATCCTGGGTAGCTTATCAGAGATCGACATAATACTGAAAAGAGCAAACAAAGCAAGTAGAAAAAAAAAAAATATACATTCAGCAGTCCATTAATCAAATTGGTGGTGTGTGTGTGTGTATGTGGTCCGCGCGCTTCGAGGGATATAGGGGAATAGGATGTTCTAGGCAACATTCACAACCTGCAGCTGCTGCAAACTAAACTTAAATTAATGACCTCACATTTCTTACCATGATAATTATATATTTTTTGGGAAAGAAGAACAATGTCACCAATATTGCTGCCGGATGGTGAAAAGGAACATGAAATCAAATGATGAACCACTTGCAAAGGTAGGTATTTTTTGTTTGTCAATGATCTGATCTGTTTTTTTAAAATGTGCACATACCCTAAGACATTTACAAATATAATAATATATTATAAATATACCAGAGAAGAGAGAGATTCCCTAGAATAAAAGTACTGTAAATCTTTTTTGTGTCCTTGTTTTTTTTTAGCATTATTCCTCTTCTTTGTCCCTTAAGATCTGCGAAGGCTTTTTTCACCATGAGGAACTGTGACTCTCTCTGTGAGAACGTTTCAGCTTGGCCCTTCGGTTCTGGAACCAGATCTGTGGAGAACAGTGCATATAGAGCTTCTTTAGAACACCCTTTATGGTGTAAATAGTATACTTAATTTATCAACTAAAACTATGTTTTTGTATAAGAGTAATCCAGTAATTACTCTAGCAAACATTTTTTTTTTTATTAAACATGTTGTTACCTTATAATTCAGTAATTGCTTAATTGCATAGTCGAGTTTCAGATGAATAAATAATTCCCTATTCCACTTGTGTATTCTATTACAAATGCAATAACTAATGTGCTACTTAATAACTATTTAACGTCAATCACAGTGCAACTACACATTTATAAGAACAACCTTAAGTATTACTAGTTTATAATGCCTACCTGTATTCTGTCCTCATCCAGTTTTTGCAGTCTCTGTGCCAAATTCTTCTCTGATGTCAATACCTGGGTAGGAGTTGATGAGGAACACACTCTCCAGGACCTCAATCTGCATGGACCCCAGAAGAAATATCAATCATACAATCAAATTGTATTTTTGTTATTTTCACATTTTTTTGGGTCACAAAGTGATTAACAGTTAACTAACCTGACACAGCCCAACAATTTAGAAAACATAGGCCTACAGATATGTAAATAGAAATGTTTTTTTTAAACACTTTTTAAAAAGTTGATTTATAATATCTGTATCAATCAATATTTTGTTAGTGGAATGTTTTGTCACTCGTTACACATGGAACCTACAGTGAGGGAAAAAAAAGTATTTGATCCCCTGCTGATTTTGTACGTTTGCCCACTGACAAAGAAATGATCAGTCTATAATTTTAATGGTAGGTTTTATTTGAACAGAGATGTGTGCAAACCCTGGTGGCCAACTACAAGAAACGTCTGACCTCTGTGATTGCCAACAAGGGTTTTGCCACCAAGTACTAAGTCATGTTTTGCAGAGGGGTCAAATACTTATTTCCCTCATTAAAATGCAAATCAATTTATATAACATTTTTTTTGACATGCGTTTTTCTGGATTTTGTTGTTTTGTTATTCTGTCTCTCACTGTTCAAATAAAAAATTAAAGACTGATCAGTCTCTAATTAAAATTAGAGACTGATCATGTCTTTGTCAGTGGGCAAACGTACAAAATCAGCAGGGGATCAAACACTTTTTTTTTTCCCTCACTGTATATGCCCATTGGGCATGTTTGTGTGTAAAATTTGACAAACACTCTTTTCACACCACTTTCCACACAGAAGTGAGTTTTTCATAGAAGGTATTTGGGGAATTTACGCAGCAGGCAGGTTAGGAGAATTAACGTAGGTTAGGAGACTGAGGTTAAGGTTAGGGAAAGAGTTATGGTGTCTGTCCTCCTGTAGCTCAATTGGTAGAGCATGGCGCTTGCAACCCCAGGGTTGTGGGTTCGATTCAGGGGCGGCAGGTAGCTTAGTGGGTAAGAGCGTTGTGCCAGTAACCGAAAGGTCGCTGGGTTCTAATCCCCCGAGCCGACTAGGTGAAAAAAATCTGTTCCGATGTGCCCCTTAAGCAAGGCACTTAACCCTAATTGCTCATGTAAGTCGCTCTGGATAAGAGCGTCTGCTAAATGACTAAAAATGTTAAAAATGTAAAAAAAAAATTCACACGGGGGCCAGTATGAAAAATGTATGCACTCACTAACTGTAAAGTCGCTCTGGATAAGAGCATCTGCTAAATGACTGAAATGTAAATGTCTGCATGCTTGCAATTCGAAAATGCTCGAGAATAGTTCGTGCATATATTATGACGGCGTTTTGGGTTCTTCGGCAAGGGTTTTTTTCGGCTGTTCGTGTACACAACATTTTTCTCTAGGCAAGCCGAAGTTCGGGAGTCGAAGTCTATGCTCTTTCGTCGGTCATTGGTCAACAGTAGGGATTCTTCAATTAAAGTGTTTGTTGTCATTCAAATGATAGACGACTCGTTTTCATGCACATTTTTTTCACTTGAGAAATACTGCACCAAACATCTTAGTTTGATATAAAATTGCGCGACTAAGATCTCCTCGGTATAAAATGAATGACAGAGTTCTTAAGTTTATCGATCCCCGGGACCACCCATACACAAAAAACATAAAAAAATATGCACGCATGACTGTAAGTCGCTTTGGGGGATAAAAGCGTCTGCTAAATGGCATATTATTATTATTTTTTATCTTAATACCGAAATATTTTGAGGAAGTGTATATTGGCTACAGCGTCTCAAAGATGGACAAACAGTACTATTGCCGCTTTTTAACGTTTTTCAAGGGGTTAAAGGGAGTATGCTAGGAGCTAGCCAAACCGAAGCATGCGGGAAGCCTTTAGCGAAAATGCTGTCCTAACCTGCTACGAAAATCACGTCGTATCAAAGTGGCGTGAAAACTGTGTCCCTAAAAATGGTGCCATGTGCATAAAAGTGCATTTTTTACCTGTGCACTACTGAATTCCGTCCGCGGCCTGCGCCCGATGTACAAATTCAATGTTCTCTCCGGTAGGACTCTGTAAAGTGTTTACAGTTGAGCTTCTGTTCCTCCTCTTTCCTCTTCATCTCTGACGAAGACTCCGATGGTCCTTTCACTGTAATGTGACTTCTCTTGTTGGGTTGTTTCCAACTCTGAAATCCAGACAGAACCCAATATAACTCAACAGATAATGACAGCAGGTTTAGTCTACAAGGAAATTATGGCTACAATGTAAATGTAAATAAATAATATTTGACCTGTCCATGGTCGATACAGCTTCAGGGACATATTGAGTAGTTCTTGCCTGTCCAAGTCAACCCAAGGATTCTGTCTATTGTGAAAACAGGCCGTGCGTCAACCTGCCTGATCTGGCAACTAATGGTAAGATATAGCCCATAGTGTCAACCAACTGTCCTTCTGGAAACTGTCCGCTCAGGTTACGACTTGTAAACGAATCTGGGATTTCTATACGTCACTATTTAAAAAAATCGGAGGTTCTTAAAATTTAGCATATGAAATGAAGACCCCCCAACCACAACCACGTGGCGCGTTGAGTACGTCGCAAGTAATCCTATTCAGATTTGGGGGGTTGCAAATAGGCCTTGGCATAAATGTTGTTATCTCTTTAGGCCAGTGAATCCGTTTCTAATTTTATAACTACAACGAAACAGAAGTGGCATTATTTTTTCTTTAAAAACTACCGAGTTATAAAATCAAACCCATTACCACACTTTTAGCCTATACTGTCTGCAGTCGTCATTATGCGGGGCCAGTCAAGGAACATCATTCCATTTCGTAAATGTTTGGCATGGAAATATAAAACGAATAGTAATCCTCCAATACTATCAGGTTTAATCCTGATGAATGTTCCCTCTTCCTGCCATTGCGATGCATATAGGACGGTGAATTATGTTGGGGCCCAAACAAAAGCCGTCACAGCGCCAGGTTGACATGTTGCTGGAAATCCGTGTGTAATAATTGTTCCTCCTCGAATCGACCTATTTAACAGCGGATCAGTGCTCGACTAAACAGAACAACGGGAGCTTTAAACGAACAGCACACTTGTTTACCCTTCTCCCTGAACGGAATGGAGAGGGTGCGGACACACACGTGACGTCCTCATTGCGCACGAGCGCGCCCAAGTCTTTGTTCTGTCTATAAAAGAAGTACGCTACTGTAAGAAATAATATATTTTTTTTGCGGTCACCCTTTAGTCTAAAGACATACACACACAACCTAGGAGTTCTAAAATAAGACAGCTTTGAATTAGTGTACATTTATTGTTGAAAAGCTACCTAGGACTCTGCAACAGTAATCACTGAAGTATATACACAGTAAAACATGATCAAATTTCCCCCTGCATTTAATTACTAAGTGCAGTCCCCCATTTAAACATCTCCAGTAAGACCGGTTCCTTACTACTCTTTTAACACTTTTCTCCCAAATGATAATAAAGTAGACTCAACTCTGATTATCAGTAATATGTCAACCAAATCAATTCCACTTTGTTGATATGATAGTTTTCCCTGGATCATGTCACTGCAACATGTATTCTCTATGAGTTGATAAGTGATTAACTTTAGTCAGAGCTCAGCGCAAAACTTACATAGCAATGGGTTAAGGTTGAGAAACATTTCAGACATGTGTAGTGCATTTCTTTATACAGAAATCGGAGAAAAATACAAACCATTAAAAATAAAAAATAAAGATTAATCAGGGCATTGACTTTTAAGAGTAAATGCCCTGATTTAGCACTTTGTATTACAGTATTGTTCTTTGCTCTAACCAAGCAGATGAATACGTTACACCTCAGGCACAAGGTATGTTGGGCTATGGCAAGTAGTCTGATCCATTGAATGAGAAACCATTATTGGTGTTGGGGGTACAGTGACTAGAGATCTAAATTCTCATCTTGAAACCAAACTCACTCAAAAAAAAACATGGTTAATTGAAAGGGTAGTAATTCATTGTAAATAAAAATAAGCATGACAATTATGTATCTTGAATGATGGGGTCCAAAGCACATGCAAGCGTGTTAGCTGAATGTAAGACAACATGTATATATGGTTTACATAAACAATACAAGTATTTTATAAATATGTCATTACAGTATTAACATGTGCAATGTCTTCCCTCCCCAACAAATGTATACACTCTATAATCTCTGTTTTTTTTAGTGTGCCATGCATGGTATTGAGTCAGAACCGCCCTGA
>CM072225.1:11504678-11651693 GCA_036851935.1 Coregonus suidteri
CACTGAGGGAGGAGAGAAGCACAGGACAGCGTTATTAGGAGATGCACGAATTTCATGTCTGTCTGGTATATTTATGCAATACATAAATAAATAGGTGTACAATACATTAGACTAAAACTGTTGTCTCACCTCTTCACAATCCTTCCTGCTCTCTGCCTGCAAGATGGCCACCCTGAAACAAAGACACAGCACCTCAGTAACTTCAGTGAAAATAGTTGTGACTAAGTTCTAAAGGTTCATAAGCTGGTATTACTAGTTTATAAAGCTTTAATATGTAGTCATTTACTTCTTGCCGTCAAAGGATGTGATCTGGAAGCAGAAGCGTCGGTCCTCACAGTCCACGGCCATGACGGAGCAATTATCTATATCCATGACCAGACCCCCCCCGCCACATCCCCCCGTGCCTGGCCCATCAGGTTCCCTCTCCTGGGTGAAGAAGTACTTCCGGTCCCAGGAGGAAGACACTAGGCCTGTTTTACTGGGCGGACACATTCAGCAGGGAAAAAGGAAAAGCATGGTTAAAACGTATTGTTGTTCTGGTGCAGGTGAAGGCTTTTTGGGCCCAAACTAACATCAACGTTTTACACTAGAAATGAATAGCAAGCATTGCGACGATCTTCACTAAGCTGTGGCCAGAGACAACACTACTGTCGCTTGGCTTGGACTAATGTGAGTGGATTGATTTGAATGTACACATTTGTTGAGGTAGCCACTGCCAGGCTTGTGTGAGAGTGTGTGACAGTGCTGTCTTACTTGCGTGCGTTGAGGTAGCCGGCCTTGCGTGTGAGGTTGCGGTTGACAGGAACCTGGCTGGGGTCGGGGTCGGGCATGTAGAGGTCACTGGCCTGCTCCAAGTCCTGGATGGTCTGTTGCATTACATCTACCTCACCATCCATTTCCCTGCGGACACTGGACACAACCACACACCAAATTACACACCCAGCCTTAAACACACTGCATGTAATATGGCAACAATTCCATTTGGTCTAACAGATGGCAATCCACCATTGCTTACAACTATCCAATCTTCTCAGATCTCTACAAAATTCCTAGGGATTTTGGCTAGGATATTCAGGGTGAAGCTTACTTCTGAACGCTGGTTCCTATGTTGGTGAGGAAGTCTTCCCACTGCTGGGTGAGGTTCTCTGATCCCAGTTTGAAAAAGCTGATCTGAGAGATACAGACATGGTGATCAGAACATATACTGGAGCAGAGAGAGAAGAGAGAGAGACAGACAGAAAGAGAGAGAGCGAGAGAGAGAGAGGAAGGGATGTAAGGGGAGAGAGAGGAGAGAGAAAGAAGGTGTAAGAGAGAGAGAGCGGGAGGAAGACTGGTGTACATTACCTGTGCCTGCATATACCCCAGCAGCGGCTCCAGAATGGCGATCTTCTTCTTGTACTGCAGCGTGTTGAGGGCTAGGAAGTAGTGCATCATGGTCTGGTGCTGCTTCTTCCTGGAGGTGTACACATCCTCCATCACCTCGCCCTTCACCTGGAGAAAAGACACACACACACAAATGTCAGGTTTCATTTGGTAAGACAGTTATTGTTACCACAAGGTCATGTTGAAAACCTGACCTTGATGAAAATAATCATGGCCTCTAAACCTTCAAGCTGCATACTGGATCCTATTCCTACTAAACTGCTGAAGGAGCTGCTTCCTGTGCTTGGCCCTCCTATGTTGAACATAATAAACAGCTCTCTATCCACCGGATGTGTACCAAACTCACTAAAAGTGGCAGTGATAAAGCCTCTCTTGAAAAAGCCAAACCTTGACCCGGAAAATATAAAAAACTATCGGCCTATATCGAATCTTCCATTCCTCTCAAAAATTTTAGAAAAAGCTGTTGCGCAGCAACTCACTGCCTTTCTGAAGACAAACAATGTATACGAAATGCTTCAGTCTGGTTTTAGACCCCATCATAGCACTGAGACTGCACTTGTGAAGGTGGTAAATGACCTTTTAATGGCGTCAGACCGAGGCTCTGCATCTGTCCTCGTGCTACTAGACCTTAGTGCTGCCTTTGACACCATCGATCACCACATTCTTTTGGAGAGACTGGAAACCCAAATTGGTCTACACGGACAAGTTCTGGCCTGGTTTAGATCCTACCTGTCGGAAAGATATCAGTTTGTCTCTGTGAATGGTCTGTCCTCCGACAAATCAACTGTACATTTCGGTGTTCCTCAAGGTTCCGTTTTAGGACCACTATTGTTTTCACTATATATTTTTACCTCTTGGGGATGTTATTCGAAAACATAATGTTAACTTTCACTGCTATGCGGATGACACACAGCTGTACATTTCAATGAAGCATGGTGAAGCCCCAAAATTGCCCTCGCTAGAAGCCTGTGTTTCAGACATAAGGAAGTGGATGGCTGAAAACTTTTTACTTTTAAACTCGGACAAAACAGAGATGCTTGTTCTAGGTCCCAAGAAACAAAGAGATCTTCTGTTAAATCTGACAATTCATCTTGATGGTTGTAAAGTCGTCTCAAATAAAACTGTGAAGGACCTAGGCGTTACTCTTGACCCTGATCTCTCTTTTGACGAACATATCAAGACTGTTTCAAGGACAGCTTTTTTCCATCTACGTAACATTGCAAAAATCAGAAATTTTCTGTCCAAAAATGATGCAGAAAAATTAATCCATGCATTTGTTACTTCTAGATTAGACTACTGCAATGCTCTATTTTCCGGCTACCCGGATAAAGCACTAAATAAACTTCAGTTAGTGCTAAATACGGCTGCTAGAATCCTGACTAGAACCAAGAAATTTGATCATATTACTCCAGTGCTAGCTTCCCTACACTGGCTTCCTGTTAAGGCAAGGGCTGATTTCAAGGTTTTACTGTTAACCTATAAAGCGTTACATGGGCTTGCTCCTACCTATCTTTCCGAGTTGGTCCTGCCGTACATACCAATACGTACGCTACGGTCACAAGACGCAGGCCTCCTAATTGTCCCTAGAATTTCTAAGCAAACAGCGGGAGGCAGGGCTTTCTCCTATAGATCTCCATTTTTATGGAACAGTCTGCCTACCCATGTGAGAGACGCAGACTCGGTCTCAACCTTTAAGTCTTTACTGAAGACTTATCTCTTCAGTAGGTCATATGATTGAGTGTAGTCTGGCCCAGGAGTGTGAAGGTGAACGGAAAGGCTGGAGCAACGAACAGCCCTTGCTGTCTCTGCCGGGCCGGTTCCCCTCTCCACTGGGGTTCTCTGCCTCTAACCCTGTTGCAGGGGCTGAGTCACTGGCCTGCTGGTGCTCTTTCATGCCGTCCCTGGGAGGGGTGCGTCACTTGAGTGGGTTGAGTTACTGACGTGATCTTCCTGTCTGGGTTGGCGCCCCCCCCCCCCTTGGTTTGTGCTGTGGTGGAGACCTCTGTGGGCTATACTCGGCCTTGTCTCAGGATTGTAAGTTGGTGGTTGGGGATATCCCTCTAGTGGTGCGGGGGCTGTGCTTTGGCGGAGTGGGTGGGGTTATATCCTTCCTGTTTGGCCCTGTCCGGGGGTTTCTTCGGATGGGGCCACAGTGTCTCTCCGGACCGCTCCTGTCTCAGCCTCCAGTATTTATGCTGCAGTAGTTTATGTGTCGGGGGGCTGGGGTTAGTTGGTTATACCTGGAGTACTTCTCCTGTCTTATCCAGTGTCCTGTGTGAATTTAAGTATGCTCTCTCTAATTCTCTCGTTCTCTCTTTCTCTCTGAGAACCTGAGCCCTAGGACCATACGTCAGGACTACCGGGCATGATGACACCCTGCTGCCCCCAGTCCGCCTGGCCTTGCTGCTATTCCAGTTTCAACTGTTCTGCCTGCGGCTACGAAACCCCTACCTGTCCCAGACCTGCTGTTTTCAACTCTAAATGATCGGCTATGAAAAGCCAACTGAGAGACCTGAGCCCTAGGACCATACGTCGGGACTACCCGGCCGTGGTGACTCCTTGCTATCCCCAGTCCGCCTGGCCTTGCTGCTATTCCAGTTTAAACTGTTCTGCCTGCGGTTATGGAACCCCTACCTGTCCCAGACCTGCTGTTTTAAACTCTAATGATCGGCTATGAAAAGCCAACTGAGATTTATTCCTGATTATTATTTGACCATGCTTGTCACTTATGAACATTTTTGAACATCTTGGCATGGTTCTGTTATAATCTCCACCCGGCACAGCCAGAAGAGGACTGGCCACCCCTCATAGCCTGGTTCCTCTCTAGGTTTCTTCCTAGGTTTTGCCTTTCTAGGGAGTTTTTCCTAGCCACCGTGCTTCTACACCTGCATTACTAGCTGTTTGGGGTTTTAGGCTGGGTTTCTGTACAGCACTTCGAGATATTAGCTGATGTAAGAAGGGCTATATAAAATAAAATTGATTGATTGATTGATGTTATAATAATGAACTTCTCCCCCAAAATAATATTATGTTCCCAAAAACAAACCCTGTACCTTCTCATTGTCCCTCCTTTTAGAGAGACGGCTGTATCTGTTGATGGCCATGTCATGATCTGTAGACGGAAAAATGTGGTTATTACAATTACAACATGGGCTCATGAAATCATACCATATCACAACAATAATTTGTTTTCATGTTTTACTGAGTAGTTCGCACTCACCATCGCTGGCTATCTGGAATACTTCCTTCAGTGTCAGTATCTCTGTAGGGGAGAGAAAGTTGGTTAACATCCATTTCAACTGCTCACAATCTGCCACTAGTCAACAAAGTGCCAGAGGTTGGTCTACGCTAGAGATCCATCTTCGGACTACATGCCCTTGGACACATAGAACCTATTCAATTACATTTATTTAATAGGATTTTATATGTAATTCTATGCCCTTGTCATCCCTGTGATCTGTTTCCAGCTCTCATAACTGTATCTATCTCTATATAAACAGTAAAAAAAGGGGAATGGAACTCCTTAGAGTCTTACCTTTTAAGTCCCTCTCCTTAAACTGGGTGATAGGGAACATCATGGCATCAGCCAGCTGAGTGGAAAGGACTGCATGACAGGAACTCAACTGTGGGAGAGAAGAAAGGCTAGTTACAATATAGGATCTCCTCAGGGAAATGTCTCTCATCTCTCTCATCGCACAGGAGAGGAAAGGTGGGGGAGGTTAGAGAGAAGGGAGAGATGGAAGAGAGGTAAGTACAGATTGAAGGAAGGAAGGGAGGGGTTGAAATGAAGATTGAAACAGTATGTAGAGTGAAGGATGGGAGAGGTTAAGACAGAGAGATGGAAAGGAGAAGAAAGTGGTTAAGATGGACAGAAAGAAGGAAGAGAAGGGAGAAGTTGAAGTGCAGAGTGAGACAGTGTGTATAGTGTAATTAAAGAAGGTAAAGGTTAAGACGATGTAATACTATTTGAGAAGCAGCGTGCAACAGTGAGGAGGAGGATGAGGAAAGAGCAGCAGTTCTCACCTCGTCTATGACTTTGGCAAAATGCTGCAGAGTGGAGCTCATGACCTCGTCGTCGCTCCAAAGAGGGAAGCGCTGCAAAGACAGGCCAAAGTCAGTCTTAAAGCATTTCCCATTTATATTCTAGTCATTTAGCAGACGCTCTAATCGCTTATCCAGAGGGACCTACAATCAAAGCATTCAACTAATGTTCGAAACATACGGGTTTCTTGGAAGATGAATGAGAAAGAGAAGTGCAAGCATTTCCTGACTGGAAGAAAACTAACTAGGCCCTTCTTTCTTGCCTGGTCAGGTCACGTTGTCAAAAAAATAACTCTGGGCCCTAATGATAATACCATAACTGACCAGGTGTTTTTATGTTTCACCTGATCCTAGTAGTGCATTAACATGCCATAGAAAACATAATGGACAGTTCAATGGGAAATCCATCACCACAAATAAATCCATCATTCAAGCACGTTGACATTGTGAGAACATACCTGTTTCTCATACTCCTTCAGAAGTTTGGAGGTGAGATGGGTGGCAGCACTCAATTCATTCTGAAAAAGACAAAAGCAAATGTAGTTTTACCAAACCAGCTGTAGGAGCCACTAGTCAATAGTCTGTGTTTGTCTGCATGGCCTTAACTACGTGTGAGGACACTGAAGTCCGGACCTTTTTTCTCATTAGTAAACAGTTATAATAGTAAATATACAGCGCATTCGGAAAGTATTCAGACCCCTTGACTTTTTCCAAATGTTGTTACGTTACAGCCTTATTCTAAAATGGATAAAATAGTTTCTTTTTCCTCATCAATCAAAGCAAAAAACTGAAATAATACATTTACATAAGTATTCAGACCCTTTACTCAGTACTTTGTTGAAGCACCTTTGGCAGCGATTACAGCCTTGAGTCTTCTTGGGGTATGATGCTACAAGCCTGGCACAGCTGTATCTGCAGATACTCTCAAGCTCTGTCAGGTTGGATGGGGAGTGTTGCTGCACAGCTATTTTCAGATGTTCGATCGGGTTCAAGTCCAGGCTCTGGCTGGGCCACTCAAGGACATTCAGAGACTTGTCCCAGAGCCACTCCTGCGTTGTCTTGGCTGTGTGCTTAGGGTCGTTGTCCTGTTGGAAGGTGAACCATCGCCCAAGTCGGAGGTCCTGAGCGCTCTGGAGTAGGTTCTCATCAAGGATCTCTCTGTACTTTGCTCCATTCATCTTTCCCTCGATCCTGACTAGTCTCCCAGTCCCTGCCGCTGAAGAACATACCCACAGCATGATGATGCCACCACCATGCTTCACCGTACGGATGGTGCCAGGTTTCCTCCAGACGTGACGCTTGGCATTCAGGCCAAAGTGTTCAATCTTGGTTTCATCACACCAGATAATCTTGTTTCTGAGAGTCCTTTAGGTGCCTTTTGGCAAACTCCAAGCGGGCTGTCTTGTGCCTTTTACTGAGGAGTGGCTTCCGTCTGGCCACTCTAACATAAAGGCCTGATTGGTGGAGTGCTGCAGAGATGATTGTCCTTCTGGAAGGTTCTCCCATCTCCACAGAGGAACTCTAGAGCTCTGTCAGAGTGACCATCGGGTTCTCGGTCACCTCCCTGACCAAGGTCCTTCTCCCCCGATTGCTCAGTTTGGCTGGGCGACCAGCTCTAGGAAGAGTCTTGGTGGTTCCAAACTTCTTCCATTTAAGAATGATGGAGGCCACTGAGTTCTTGGGGACCTTCAATGCTGTAGACATTTTTTAGTACCCTTCCCCAGATCTGTGCCTCGACACAATCCTGTCTCGGATCTCTATGGACAATTCCTTCAACCTCATGGCTTGGTTTTTGCTCTGACATACACTGTCAACTGTGGGACTTTCCAAATCATGTCCAATCAATTGAATTTACCACAGGTGGACTCCAATCAAGTTTTAGAAACATCTCAAGGATGAACAATGGAAACAGGATGCACCTGAGCTCAATATCGAGTCTCATAGCAAAGGGTCTGAATACTTACATATTTTTTATACATTTGCCAAAATCCTGTTTTCGCGTTGTCATTCTGTGGTATTGTGTGTAGATTGATGAGGAACATTTGTTATTTAACCCATTTTAGAATAAGGCTGTAACGTAACAAAATGTGGAAAAAGGGAAGGGATGTGAATACTTTCCGAGTGCCTTCAGAAAGTATTCACACCCCTTCGACTTTCTCCACATTTTGTTGAGTTATAGCCTGAATTTAAAATGGATTAAATTGAGATTTTGTCTCACTGGCCTACACACATTACCAAACAGTGGATGTTATTATTTTATTTTATTTTTTACGAAATTCAAAATGAAAAGCTGAAATGTCTCGAGTCAATAAGTATTCAATCCCTTTGTTATGGCAAGCCTAAATAAGTTCAGGAGTAAAAATTAGCTTAACACATCATATTACGTTGCATGGACTCTCGGTGTACAATAATAGTGTTTAACATGATTTTTGAATGACTACCTCATCTCTGTACCTCACACATACAATTATCTATAAAGGTCCATCAGTCGAGCAGTGAATTTCAAACACAGATTCAACCACAAAGACCAGGGAGGTTTTCCAATGCCTCGCAAAGAAGGCGAGAATGGTGAAGTTATTAATTACACTTTGGATGGTGTATCAATACACCCAGTCACTACAAAGATACAACAATTTTACCATGATAGGAGAAAACTGAGGATGGATCAACAACATTGTATTTACTCCACAATACTAACCTAAATGACAGAGTGAACAGAAGGAAGCCTGTACAGAATACACATATTCCAAAACATGCATCCTTTTTGCAATAAGGCACTAAAGTAAAACTGCAAAAGATGTGGCAAAGAAATTACCTATAGTGAGGGAAAAAAGTATTTGATCCCCTGCTGATTTTGTACGTTTGCCCACTGACAAAGACATGATCAGTCTATAATTTTAATGGTAGGTTTATTTGAACAGTGAGAGACAGAATAACAACAAAAACATCCAGAAAAACGCATTTCAAAAATATTAGAAATTGATTAGCATTTTAATGAGGGAAATAAGTATTTGACCCCTCTGCAAAACATGACTTAGTACTTGGTGGCAAAACCCTTGTTGGCAATCACAGAGGTCAGACGTTTCTTGTAGTTGGCCACCAGGTTTGCACACATCTCAGGAGGGATTTTGTCCCACTCCTCTTTGCAGATCTTCTCCAAGTCTTTAAGGTTTCGAGGCTGACGTTTGGCAACTCGAACCTTCAGCTCCCTCCACAGATTTTCTATGGGATTAAGGTCTGGAGACTAGCTAGGCCACTCCAGGACCTTAATGTGCTTCTTCTTGAGCCACTCCTTTGTTGCCTTGGCCGTTTGCTTTGGGTCATTGTCATGCTGGAATACCTATCCATGACCCATTTTCAATGCCCTGGCTGAGGGAAGGAGGTTCTCACCCAAGATTTGACGGTACATGGCCCCGTCCATCGTCCCTTTGATACGGTGAAGTTGTCCTGTCCCCTTAATAGAAAAACACCCCAAAGCATAATGTTTCCACCTCCATGTTTGACGGTGGGGGTGGTGTTCTTGGAGTCATAGGCAGCATTCCTCCTCCTCCAAACACGGCGAGTTGAGTTGATGCCAAAGAGCTTGATTTTGGTCTCATCTGACCACAACACTTTCACCAGTTCTCCTCTGAATCATTCAGATGTTCATTGGCAAACTTCAGACGGCCCTGTATATGTGCTTTCTTGAGCAGGGGGAACTTGCGGGTGCTGCAGGATGTCAGTCCTTCACGGCGTAGTGTGTTACCAATTGATTTCTTGGTGACTATGGTCCCAGCTGCCTTGAGATCATTGACAAGATCCTCCCGTGTAGTTTTGGGCTGATTCCTCACCATTCTCATGATCATTGCAACTCCACGAGGTGAGATTCTGCATGGAGCCCCAGGCCGAGAGAGATTGACAGTTATTTTGTGTTTCTTCCATTTGCGAATAATCGCACCAACTGTTGTCACCTTCTCACCAAGCTGCTTGGCGATGGTCTTGTAGCCCATTCCAGCTTTGTGTAGGTCTACAATCTTGTCCCTGACATCCTTGGAGAGCTCTTTGGTCTTGGCCATGGTGGAGAGTTTGGAATCTGATTGATTGATTGCTTCTGTGGACAGGTGTCTTTTATACAGGTAACAAACTGAGATTAGGAGCACTCCCTTTAAAAGTGTGCTCCTAATCTCAGCTCGTTACCTGTATAAAAGACACCTGGGAGCCAGAAATCTTTCTGATTGAGAGGGGGTCAAATACTTATTTCCCTCATTAAAATGCAAATCAATTTATAACATTTTTGAAATGCGTTTTTCTGGATTTTTTTGTTGTTATTCTGTCTCTCACTGTTCAAATAAATCTACCAATAAAAGTATAGACTGATCATTTCTTTGTCAGTGGGCAAACGTACAAAATCAGCAGGGGATCAAATACTTTTTCCCCCTCACTGTACAGTGACTTGCAAAAGTATTCATCCCCCTTGGCGTTTTTCCTATTTTGTTGCATTACAACCTGAAATTTAAATGGATTTGTATTTGTATTTCATGTAATGGACATACACAAAATAGTCCAAATTGGTGAAGTGAAATGAAAAAAATAACTTGTTTAAAACAATTCAAAAAAATAAATAACGGAAAAGTGGTGCGTGCATATGTATTCACCCCCTTTGCTATGAAGCCCCTAAATAAGATCTGGTGCAACCAATTACCTTCAGAAGTCACATAATTAGTTAAATAAAGTCCACCTGTGTGCAATCTAAGTGTCACATGATCTGTCACATGATCTCAGTATATATACACACCTGTTCTGAAAGGCCCCAGAGTCTGCAACGCCACTAAGCAAGGGGCACCACCAAGCAAGCGGCATCATGAAGAACAAGGAGCTCTCCAAACAGGTTAGGGACAAAGTTGTTGAGAAGTACAGATCAGGGTTGGGTTATAAAAAAATATCTGAAACTTTGAACATCCCACGCAGCACCATTAAATCCATTTAAAAATTGAAAGACTATGGCACCACAACAAACCTGCCAAGAGAGGGCCGGCCACCAAAACACACGGACCAGGCAAGGAGGGCATTAATCAGAGAGGCAACAAAGAGACCAAAGATAACCATGAAGGAGCTGCAAAGCTCCACAGCGGAGATTGGAGAATCTGTCCATAGGACCACTTTAGGCCGTACACTCCACAGAGCTGCCTTTACGGAAGAGTGGCCAGAAAAAAGACATTGCTTAAAGAAAAAATAAGCAAACACGTTTGGTGTTCGCCAAAAGCCATGTGGGAGACTCCCCAAACATATGGAAGAAGGTAAGCTTTTTGGCCATCAAGGAAAACGCTATGTCTGGCGCAAACACAACATCTCTCATCACCCCGAGAACACCATCCCCACAGTGAAGCATGGTGGTGGCAGCATCATGCTGTGGGGATGTTTTTCATTGGCAGGGACTGGGAAAATTGTCAGAATTGAAGGAATGATGGATGGCGCTAAATACAGGGAAATTCTTGAGGGAAACCTGTTTCAGTCTTCCAGAGATTTGAGACTGGGACAGAGGTTCACCTTCCAGCAGGACAATGACCCTAAGCATACTGATGAAGCAACACTTGAGTGGTTTAAGGGGAAACATTTAAATGTCTTGGAATAGTCAAAGCCTAGACCTCAATCCAATTGAGAATCTGTGGTATGACTTAAAGATTGCTGTACACCAGCGGAACCCATCCAACTGGAGCTGTTTTGCCTTGAAGAATGGGCAAAAATCCCAGTGGCTAGATGTGCCAAGCTTATAGAGACATACAGTTGAAGTCAGAAGTTTACATACACTTAGGTTGGAGTCATTAAAACTCGTTTTTCAACCACTCCACAAATGTCTTGTTAACAAACTATAGTTTTGGCAAGTCGGTTAGGACATCTACTTTGTGCATGACAAGTAATTTTTCCAACAATTGTTTACAGACAGATTATTTCACTTAGAATTCACTGTATCACAATTCCAGTGTGTCAGAAGTTTACATACACTAAGTTGACTGTGCCTTTAAACAGCTTGGAAAATTCCAGAAAATGATGTCATGGCTTTAGAAGTTTCTGATAGGCTAATTGACATCATTTGAGTCAATTGGAGGTGTACCTGTGGATGTATTTCAAGTCCTACCTTCAAACTCAGTGCCTCTTTGCTTGACAACATGGGAAAATCAAAAGAAATTAGCCAAGAAAACCTCAGAAAAACAAATTGTAGACCTCCACAAGTCTGGTTCATCCTTGGGAGCAATTTCCAAACACCTGAAGGTACCACGTTCATCTGTACAAACAATAGTACGCAAGTATAAACACCATGGGACCACGCAGCCTTCATACTGCTCAGGAAGGAGATGCGTTCTGTCTCCTAGAGATGAACGTACTTTGGTGCGAAAAGTGCAAATCAATCCCAGAACAACAGCAAAGGACCTTGTGAAGATGCTGGAGGAAACAGGTACAAAAGTATCTATATCCACAGTAAAACGAGTCCTATATCGACATAACCTGAAAGGCCGCTCAGCAAGGAAGAAGCCACTGCTCCAAAACCGCCAATAAAAAAGCCAGACTACGGTTTGCAACTGCACATGGGGACAAAGATCGTACTTTTTGGAGAAATGTCCTCTGGTCTGATGAAACAAAAATAGAACTGTTTGGCCATAATAACCATCATTATGTTTGGAGGAAAAAGGGGGTTGCTTGTAAGCCGAAGGACACCGTCCCAACCGTGAAGCACGGGGATGGCAGCATCATGCTGTGGGGGTGCTTTGCTGCAGGAGGGACTGATGCACTTCACAAAATAGATGGCATCATGAGGAAGGAAAATTATGTGGATATATTGAAGTACCATCTCATGACATCAGTCAGGAAGTTAAAGCTTGGTCGCAAATGCGTCTTCCAAATGGACAATGACCCCAAGCATACTTCCAAAGTTGTGGCAAAATGGCTTAAGGACAACAAAGTCAAGGTATTGGAGTGGCCATCACAAATCCCTGACCTCAATCCTATAGAAAATATGTGGGCAGAACTGAAAAAGTGTGTGCGAGCAAGGAGGCCTACAAACTTGACTCAGTTACACCAGCTCTGTCAGGAGGAATGGGCCAAATTCACCCAACTTATTGTGGGAAGCTTGTGGAAGGCTACCCGAAACGTTTATCCCAAATTAAACAATTTAAAGGCAATGCTACCAAATACTAATTGAGTGTATGTAAACTTCTGACCCACTGGGAATGTGGTGAAATAAATAAAATATGAAATAAGTCATTCTCTCTACTATTATTCTGACATTTCACATTCTTAAAATAAAGTGGTGATCCTAACTGACCTAAGACAGGGATTTTTTACTAGGATTAAATGTCAGGAATTGTGAAAAACTGAGTTTAAATGTATTTGTCTAAGGTGTATGTAAACTTCCGACTTCAACTGTACCCCAAGAGATTTGCAGCTGTAATTGCTGCAAAAGGTGGCTCTACAAAGTATTGGCTTTGGAGGGGTGAATAGTTATGCACGTGCAAGTTGTTTTTTTGTCTTATTTCTTGTTTGTTTCACCCCAACAATTATTTTGCATCTTCAAAGTGGTAGGCATGTTGTGTAAATCCATTTTAATTCCAGGTTGTAAGTCAACAAAATAGGAAAAATGCCAAGGGGGGTGAATACTTTTGCAAGCCACTGTATGTCAGTCAAGTGGCTAGCTGCCAGCAGAGACATATTGCAGTAACGTTGAAGGGCTCTGGCTAGTATTACCTAGCCAGCTAGAAGAAGTAAGAAGCCAAAGCTAACGTTAAACGGAGCCTACCTCAGCAGGAGCAAAAAATACGCTACTAAATTCTCATAATAACGTTGCTTTACAGAGAGTAGGCTACCGAGACAGACAGTGATGTGGTGCCCAGTAGTGAGGCGGAGGCAGGCTTCAATGCATGCAGACGGGAGGGAGCAGAGGAGACAGCGAGAGAGAGGAAGCAAGCAGAGACACAGGTTAGTACAGTGGTTCCCAAACTTTGGGTCGGAGCCCCATGTGGGGTCCCATGAGAAAATCTGTACTAATCTTATCAAAACAAGTTAGATTTCTTTTTTTTTCTCAATATGAACATCTCCACATGGCCTATCTTCCCTATAGGCCAACATTAAAATGCAATCAACATGCAAACAAATGTTTTACGTTTTTGTTTCATCGCTGATGCTATGTGTCAGTGTGAATCATTTATCATATTTCTCCCCTTTCAGGGGTATAACATTTACAACTGTATAGCTAATAGGCTATGTGTTTGTAGATCGACTGAGGTGAATGGACCTACAGCAGCCAAGGTGATAATGGCTGGGGTCATTTTTGCTTGTTTTTTGCTGTTCTCCAAATAGCATTTAAACATTTTTTAATTGTATAGAAATGCAGTAAATGAGCTTCAACTTTCAAAAATGTCGGGACCTCACTAAAACCCCGGTTACAGCCCTGTTTGAGTGTGTGCTTGCTTGTTTAAAAAAAAAAAAAAGCCTTCACTCTAACTGGTATGAACGTATCCCAGGGCTCATTGCTCACTTGTGCATCGTAGATTCTGTTCATGGCCTGGAAGAGCTTCTGGGAGTAGTTGGATATAGCAGCTGCATCCTCCTCGAACACACCGAGCAGGGAGCGCGTCTGGCAACAGGGATACAAAGACACTGGATGAAGGAACCACTCATCTAACGAAAAATGTGTTAGGCCTACCTGAACGAGGGAGCTTAGATGGCACACTGTCATCACCCTTGTGCAAGGCTAATCTGGTCCCAGATCTGTGGCTTTAGCCAAACCCTCTGACTATTGTGGTTATCCCACACGTCAGAGGTGGCCTCCTGGAGAGCGATCCTTCATCAAGATTCTGTTTAGCTGAATCAGGTGTGTACTGTGTAGGTTGCACAGGGCAGGATAAAAAAATGATGCATGCCCAGTTGCTATCCAGGAGGCGGGGTAGCTGGGCGCCACCCCTGCCATACTGTACAGCTACATGTCATGCCCCAGACACCTCAGACTAGGTCGGGGACATGTCATATCAGTGGGTACAAGCTAGTGATCAAAACTCTGGGACTGGTCTCACACGTATGTGTTGCTTCATTCTGTCAGGGGAGAGAGCGTCAGATATAGAAATAGAATGACTAGAATGGATTGGAATGTAATGAATAGATTCTGTTTTCTATGGCCTCAGTCTCCTGACACTGCTGGACAGCCTGTTCTGCAACAGACAGTAATGATTCTTATGACTACTGGACATGCAAGCAGTTTTGTTGGATACTGTATCTAGGCTATATGCCATAGCTGAAAGAGGGATTAATTAATGCCATCAAATCTAAAGCTTAGTCTAATGAACATTTAACATGCATGAATGTGATGGCTTTCACTGTATAAGTGCAGCTCTCATAGACAAGCCAAAGACCATTTATAAAAGGCCTAGCTATTGTCAGATAGCCATCCCATCAAAATACAGTGGTTTACAGCTAGGGAGGTAGCTCGCTAGCTAGCCAGTAACTTCGTCCCTAGATTGTGGGCAGGAACTTGCAGAGTTTACTCAACGATAGGGGGAAAGTGGTTCACCCAGCCAGCCAGCTGGAGCCAGGACGGTCACGTAGCTTGACCGACTAATTTATGTGTTCAATATCATCAACAATAAAAGGGTGTGATGTGTGCCATTGTCTCAATAGAAAGCCATTTCCTAGCTTGCGTTACTTTTATCAGGTGGTGCAAAGGCCGATAATGCAAAAATAGCTACTACCATTGACAGTTGGCCAAATATCATGAAGCAGGCACGACAGTTTGCCTGGGAAACAGACACATTTGATTTGAAGAAGCCAGCTATCACCTTGAGCCATTTGACAGCTCTTTATTTGATGCTTGCTCGAGCGAGTTAACAAGGCTGGCTAGTATTCGCTGCGCTCTTGCACGCCACAAAGACGAGACGAGAGGGAGCTACAGTAATTTAGCTAGCAGGCTACATAGCATAGTTTGAGATTACCTGTGGACTGTCCTCGAATGTCTCTCGATCGGTAATTTATCTATTCCAGGCATGGCTATAGCTAGCTATTTCAATTCGCACGAATATGAACTGTAATCGGTCACTAAGAAACAAAAAAGCTAACTATCACTCCCACTGAATTTTTTCCCTTTACAGGTCCACCGCCACACACAGCTTATCCTACATGCGGATATCCCGCCTTTAGAATGATTATGATTGGATAAAGTATTTCATTGGTTCCTTGGTGCTATGCAATGAAATACATTTTGGCTCAATTCAACCGTCGCCCATAAACGATTAACAGTCTGTTGTCAGAGCCAAAATGGCCCCACCACTGTGCGGTTACGAAGGTGGGTGGCTATGTCTGAACAGTCTTGGACGACTTTCTTCCTTCTATCTTGTGTCCACCCATGGTTAGCATTTCATGTTTTTTGTTGCAATTTGCAAAAAAACACAGCATAGGTTTAGGAAAAAACATTAAGAACACCTTCCTAATATTAAATTGCACTCCCCACCTTCAATTAATCTGGGCATGGACTCTACAAGGTGTCGAAAGCATTCTGCAGGGATGCTGGCCCATGTGACTCCAATGCTTCCCACAGTTATGTCAAATTGGCTGGATGTCCTTTGGGTGGTGGACCATTCTTGATACACACAGGAAACTGCTGAGTGTGAAAAAACCCAGCAGCATTGCAGTTCCTGACACAAACCGGTGCACCTGGCTCCTACTACTATACACCCTTTCAAAGGCACTTAAATATTTTGTCTTGCCCATTCAATCTCTGAATGGCACACATACACAATCCATGTCTCAAAAATATTTATTCACCTGTCTCCTCCCCATCATCTACACGGATTGAAGTGGATGTAACAAGTGAAATCAATAAGGGATCATAGCTTTCACCTGGTCAGTCTATGTCATGGAAAGAGCAGGTGTTCTTAATGTTTTTCACACTCAGTGTATACATGCATGTACATGTAGCTCTGATAAATAACAGACAATGAAACTTCACAAAAAAAGAGAAAGGTTTTCTTTTATGCTGAAACACACCAAAAATTCTTGAATACCACCCCCCCCCTATATATTTTTTTTGAAAGCAGCTAATTCTACCAGATGAGAACAGTAAACTCTTTTAACCTGATGTGAGTGAGCTCAGCTCGTCTGCCTGACAGACTAATAGCACAGTTTGAATTACAGTAGAGCTAGGGGGCTATAGGCACAATTAACAAATCAGCCTCAATGTGCCTCACCCAAAAAAATACTCAAAGATTTTGACGTCGGGTACCCTGGCCCTAAGAGACGGCACCCCTGAGAGTCAAAGAACTCTGACTAATAGCATTGCTGAGTCACTGACTATTTGTTAATGTAGGCCTATCTTCTTGCCTCATCCTCCATGTACTTCTTCCTGTCAGCCCACTAGGCTGTTCTGGCTGTAGAGATCATATTCCCGGTACAGGATGTAATCTTTGAGCCGGTTGGGTAGAGGCAGGAAATGCATGAACACTGGGGCCCTGAGACGCAGTCGGCCCAGACAGCTACGGATCTTCAGGCGACAGAGATGCTGAAGACAGCGAGCATTCTCTGTGGGGAGGGATGATGATTATGATGATGATATGAGCTAGTCAGTTACATAGACTGTCAAGTAGGCCTAGTTCATCAACTGTCTGAGGGACATATTTAGGGCCCAGTAATTATAGTCAATAATTAGGGGCCAGAATTTTCCCATGCTCAGGTCGCATGCTCAGGAATGCATAGTCATGGACAATCTATGCCTTTTATGAAAACACAACTATGTTTTCCCATTGAATGGTTAACAGCACACATAGTTTTGTTTTGTCCACCTAGTTTTGTTTTGTTTATCCACCAACCTTGAACTTTGCAGATATCAGGCCACTGCTTTTGTTCCATCAGGACAGCCTTTAGTTTCGAGCAGAAGGTCACGTGATCGACGTAATCCATCATGATGCGCACCACATGTCCCGAGTGTTCTTTCAACCAGTACACTGAGATAACCTCACAAAACTGCAAGGAAGCGCATAACAGTTTTAGGTAACACTTTACTAAACACCTGCAGTTATTACTTAATGCTTTCTAACTTGTTATAAGCATACTAGGAGCCTAACGTTTTAAAGCTTGAATCCTTAATTGAAACAATAAAGCGAATTTTGGGGTTCGGATTTTGTACCTAAACTCATGAGGCATTTATAAGTTATATTCTTCAAGAATCAAAGGGTACATAGCAACTTTGGATTCTAGCTTTAAGGAAGTAAATAAAAATACTTAGCCACATAACCTGAACAGGGCAAAACACATGGCCCTACCAATATCCCCCTTACCATGGAGTCCTTGATGATAGTATTGGTCCAGCCCTCATAGTCATCAGGAACATGGGACGCTTCACCGTAGTTGCACTCGAAGCAGCGCTGGACATCGTAGCCGTAGTTACACAGCATGCGCAGGACAATCTCGTCCTTCAAGGCGTACTGCAGCGCAGAGGGGAAGTGGGTGGTGTTGATGCGGGAGAAGTAGTTGACGTTGGCTCCGAACCTCAGCAGGACGTTGATCAGCTCCAGGTTACCCGACCTCAGAGCCACCTGAGGAAGAAAAAGAGTGTGTTTGATAAGTGTACCTTTCTTTCAAACCTAGGTGAATCTGCTACTTTATTACTGGGTTTATTATGCAACTTTCACAAGTATGTGGTACATTTTCACAACTCTCTAAGCACAAAAATCAAAACAGATCATCATAATGGTTCATGTTTCAAAACTCTAAGCACATTTTCAATTGACTGAGTACAACAAACACATTCACAAAGGCTCTTGTTCACTGCACCAAATCATTCTTTCAATTTGGATACATATTCAATCTAAGTATCTGCTTTTCAAAATGCAATATTCGCTTTACTTTTGATATGATTTTCTTGTCATTTTGTTAACAATACAATTAACTATCACTTAATCAAACTGCTCAAAACTGATAACTACTGAACCGAAATTATGTAGTGCTGCTGCGCACTGTACAATTCTATATTTTTTACCTCATAAATGTATCAATTTGACATCAATTTATGTTGGAAGGTAAAACCAAATAATATATGGATGTGGCAGTAAATACTATATCATCATTCTCCATCAGCCTGTGTGCTTTAATAGGACAAAGTGGAAAGAGTCACTATGTGCTACCATTTGGAATTATAGTGTAGTGTACAATGTACTGCTGAAATACCTGGGTTGTATACACTACCAGTCAAAAGTTTGGACTGTAGAAAATAGTAAAAATACAGAAAAACCCTTGAATGAGTAGGTGTTCTAAAAACATACACTACCGTCAAAAGTTTGGGGTCATTTAGAAATGTCATTGTTTTCGAAAGAAAAGCAATTTTTTTGTCCATTAAAATAACAAGAGTGTGCAAAGCTGTCATCAAGGCAAAGGGTGGCTATTTGAAGAATCTCAAATATGAAATATATTTTGATTTGTTGAACACTTTTTTGGTTACTACATGATTCCATATGTGTTATTTCATAGTTTTGATGTCTTTTATATTATCATACAATGTAGAAAATAGTAAAAATAAAGAAAAACCCTTGAATGAGTAGGTGTGTCCAAAACGTTTGACTGGTACTCTATATAACAATATATTCCACTCATTATTCTGAATTGCATTGACAGGTGATACTGTATCAGTCTTGTATAATGTTGCATGGGGCAGAAATGGCATACAACACGTGCTACATTTTTACAAGAGCCAACTGCTTTACAATGCCCTTATTTCTGATGATTTGTCCTACGTATATACTTTATAAGGATAATGAAACTGTAAGACTGACATATTTCTCAACTTGCTCACAACCTGCCTTTCGACAGAAATTGTAATATTTTTATTGCATGTAAAGTTGTAGTGAAATACTGTTTGGAAAATGATATTTACCATCTAGTATTCTTTCTATTCAGCACATCAAAAAGAACAGTTTTGACATGTGTATCTTGTTTTTTTTTGCTATTGGATTAAATGGTAGTTAAAATGACTAAATGGTGAGCCTGTCATTATCTGACGTATTGGTGACTAAACTAAATGCTCTCATGGTATTTCACAGAAAACTTAAGATTTTACATGAATGACTCAGGGGTGAAAGATGTGTTTAATCCCAATGAACGCACAATCAAAGGTTCTGAACATAAGATAGGGGGGCATTACAAGTGTTATCAGTTTAGTACTTAAGAGTTTTTAAAACATACCACTTACATCTGAAAAATGTGCCAAGTGGTTGAAAAAACTAGTTTCTGCGTGTTGTCGTCATCAGGGTATTTGACAAAAAGCCACGAGGGCCTGTTTTCAAAAAGTGTCTCAGAGTAGGAGTGCTGATCTAGGATCAGGTCCCCCCTAACCATATAATCTTATCCATTATGATCTAAAAGCAAAAAACTGATCCTATATCAGAATTCCTACTCTGAGACTGTTTGTTAATATGAAGCCTGACCTGTAGGCACTTGACAGGGTCCTGGTTGGGCATGGCCCCAGCCTCCAGCAGCAGCTGACCGAGGGGATATCATCGTTGGACACAGCAAAGTACAGGGCAGACTTCCGCTGGTCGTCGTAATTACGTCGGACCCAGGGGTGCAACATGTAGTTAGGGTCATAGCCTGCCTTCAGCAGGGCCTTTAGACACTGTGTGTGACCACCAGCAGCTGCCGAGTGTAGGGGGCTCATTTCCACTCTCATACACTGCGTCACAGGTCGTCACAGGGATCAGGATCTTCAGAGCTCTGAGTGAGTGAGTGAGAGAGAGAAAGAGAGAGAGAGAGAGAGAGGAGAGAGAGAGAGAGAGAGAGAGAGAGAGAGAGAGAGAGAGAGAGACTGGGCTCTGAATTGTGATTGTGATTTCTAAGCACTAAACTCAGATCTGGGACAAGGCTAAGGGTGTGCAGTACCGGTGCCACCTACTGTAGATGGCCCCTGTGGGAGACTCTGTGGATGGGGAGGTGTCCGGTGTGTTTGGGAGACGTTGGCGTCAGCTCCATACTTCAACAGCAAAGAGATAAATCTCAGGGTTGCCAGAGGCAGATGCCTCAAATAGGATTGTGGCATAATCCTGGGCCATAGACCCCACGTTGGCCCCTGATACAAACAGCAAAACAACAACAAATCTGTATTGCTTTGTACACATCAACAAAAAACAAAGTGCATGACATACATAAACTAGTGGTGCCAATTATATACCCTTAATGGGCCCAAGTCATAAGCTACAAGCATGTGCTTGTGTAACAGGTATGAACCTATCTGCATGCCAACTAAATGAAGCATTTTTATTGGGGTAATTGACAAGATCATGTGATTTGAACTGCATGAATTTAAACCCCCTTTTGTGTTCCTGGCGCTGTCCACAGGGGGCGATGCAGTGCAGAGGCGGTGATGGATCATAGCAGACTATGATGATTTCGTTGGTCAGAGACACATGGTCAATGGAGTTGGAGCTGAACGGTTAATATGAGAAGAAGTAGCATGGATGGCTGCTGGGCTGCAACACTTCCTGTACCTTTTGTTTTCTTGGTGTTGGTATGTTTTGGTAGTGATTTTAACTAGCTTGGTTTTTAGAATAAAAATAAGTGAAAATGATATTTATGGAGAGAAAAAAAAAGCTATTGAACAGAAATGAGAAAACTGGAATGTGTTTGAACACAGAATAGAGAAAAAACCATGCCTTAAAGGGGCAATCTGCAGTGGCCTACATCCGATATGTACCCATTGATTCTTGAAGAATACAAACTTATAAATGCCTCCTGAGGTTAGTTCAACTATCATACACATCAGAACAAAAAATACAGTGGCTTGCAAAAGATTCCACCCCCCTTGGCATTTTTCCTATTTGTTGCCTTACAACCGGAATTTAAAATGGATTTTTGGGGGGTTTGTATCATTTGATTTACACAACATGCCTACAACACTTTGAAGATGCAAAATATTTTTATTGTGAAAAAAACACAAGAAATAAGACAGAAAGACAGAAAACTTGAGCGTGCAATAACTATTACCCCCCCAAAGTCAATAATTTCTAGAGCCACCCTTCTGCAGCAATTACAGCTGCAAGTCTATCTTGGGTTTTATGTCTCTATAAGCTTGGCAACATCTAGCCACTGGATTTTTTCCCATCTTCAAGCAAAACGGCTCCGTTGGATGGAGTTCCGCTGGTTGTACAGCAATCTTAAGTCATACCACAGGATTCTCAATTGGATGAGGTATAGGCTTTGACTATTCCAAGACATTTAAATGTTTCCCTTAAACCACTCAAGTGTTGTTTTAGAAAAACAGTATGCTTAGGTTCATTGGTCCTGCTGGAAGGTGAACCTCCGGGGGTTATCCAGTCTCAAATCTCTGAAAGACTGGAACATGTTTCCCTCAAGAATTTCCCTGATATTTAGCACCATCCATCATTCCTTCAATTCTGACCAGTTTCCATTCCCCTGCCGATGAAAAACATCCCCCACAGCATGATGCTGCCAACCACATGCTTACTGTGGGGATGGTGTCTCGGGGGTGATGAGAGGTTTTGTGTTGCGCAGACATAGCGTTTCCATTGATGGCCAAAAAAGTCAATTTTTAGTCGATCTGACCAGAGTACCTTCTTCCATAGTATACTTTTGGAGAGTCTCCCCATCAGCGCTTTTGGCGAACACCAAACATGTTTGCTTATTTTTCTTTAAGCAACTGTTCTTTTTTCTGGCCACTCTTCCGTAAAGGCAGCTCTGTGGAAGTGTACGGCCTCCTAAAGTGGTCCTATGGACAGATACTCAATCTCCGCTGTGGCACAGGTTTATTTTTTTTTTTTTTTTGGGGGGGGGGGGGGGGGGGGGGGGGTAGTAGATAAGCTTAATATTGCAGATAGATTGTAACTTCCATCAATGTAATTGTCTGCATCACTTCACAATTCCCCCCATGTTTTTAATATATATATATATATATACAGTACATACACCATACCGACCATACATACACATATACACACACCACACATACATACATACATACATACACATACAAATCCTTTTAAAAATATATATTCCCCTTATTACTTTTCCAACCCCGCCACCCTTTCCCAACTGGAGTAAACTAGTGAAACAACAACGCCTAGGCCTCTAACTTCCAGTCCATAACCCACTATTATTTACATTTTATGGACACAGTCAATTTTACAGTTATACATTTGTTTGTCTTTCTCCTGAAACTTATTCTACTCTAAACCTCTCCAATCATTTTCATGATGTCCATCCGGTTTGCTTCTAAAATGCCATATCTTTCTAACTGTGCTCCTTCAACAAAAGCTTCACAGGTGCCTACATATATAGTTATCTTGTTATTGTTATGTGTAGTTGTTATTTAGTCCCAGCCTTCAATTCCATTCAACACCTCCCATCTATCTTTTAACACCATCCATATAGGATTTCTATTTGCCGATATATATTCAACGCTTACTGTGATATGATCTTACAAAAGTACCTGAACCTTTCTACTTACTCATTGGTTCTACAGATTGTGAATTGAAAATAAACATTTTGCCTAATAGTAGTTATTTATGGTTAATGATCGAGATTGACTATGACATTTTCAGATCACCCAGGTAGGCTATCTTGCCAGGGTTAGCTCAAGGTAAATTATTGCAATACCTTTAGCCATTCCTGGGACCCTCGTGTCACCAAACCAACAAGTACAACATTGGACAGTCCCAAAACACAAATCGATCTAATGATTCTGTCTCTTCGCAGCAAAATCGGCAGAGCTGGGAAGATTGTAGCCCCCATAATAAATAAACATGTTATTGTAGCAAGAATTGTATATATAAATTTAAATTTGAAAGATTCTAAGTTCTTTAAACCGGTGTCGTTTTGCGTATCAGTTCTAAACCCACTTACGCCATGGGATCGGTACGTCAAAAATCTCTTTCCAAACGATTTTGCACTGTATATGGGACAGCTATCCAATCCTTTGGTCCTTAAATGAAAACCGATATACCTTTTTATTTATAACAGTTTTCCTTAAACCAATGATGTTCTTTTAATGCAAGGCCGAACAGACAACGTTCCTTACTTTCTCTCCCTTCCACTTTCCTCTTCCATTTTTGCGGTCAAGCTGCAATTATTTGGTTGTAATTTTTGGGTAGAGCAGACATTTTCCATATGTTTTGTTAGGCATGCATGTGCGACATAACCCCACAGCCCTACCCGATGATATCATTTACAAAGATGATACCCCTTTGTAAAACATTTTGTCAAAAAAAAAAGTTTTTTTGTCAATTAGTATTATTTGGAGTGTAACCACAATATTTGTGGCATTAATTTGTTCTCGTCGTTTCTGGCGGATTCATTAATGAAATTGCAACCATCTTTTCTAGGGATTGTTTTAGAAGTAGTGATATTCTGGGAGTATGATTTCCTTTTCAAAATAACTGAAAGTGAGTGTGGTTGTAATCTGAATAAAGGGAAAAAGGCCATCTCTTGAACATTGGGTGAGACAATCGTACATAATGTGCTATGAGAACCAGTTCAGAGTTTAAGTATAACTTTTGTATTACTGAAGCTTTAGGCCGTTGAATTGTGGTCTGGCTTTGCGTGCAACATAAAATGTGAAATATTGTTTTCCTCAATATAATTAAAAAACTGTTCGCTAGGTGTAGGCAAAAAGACCATAAGCAAATAGTGTAAACGGTTATAATACTAAAGGAGTTAATAAGGGTGATTTTCCACCAAATTGGACAGGCACCCACCTTTCCATGGTAGCAAGATCTCATCTATTTTTGCTAACTTTCTATTATAATTTATTGAAGTGAGATCATTTATTTCACTTGGGAATATGTGTTCTCGAGTATATTCCACATCACCATCACACCAGTTTATTGGTAAACTACATGGCAATGTAAAATGTTTATTTTTGTTGACGCCAATATGTAATATAGACACTTGTCATAATTTGGTTGTAAATCCAGAGAGGTTAGACAATGGATCTAGATCCTCTATGAGGCTGTGGAGTGATACTAGTGGGATTTAAAAGAAAAACATGTAATCCTCAGATTGAAATGGACACCTTTGTGTTTTTACGCCCTGAGATTTCTAATCCCCTGATATTATTGTTGGATTCTGATTTTAATAGCTTAACACCTTGGATGGCCACAATAAATAGATATGCCAGAAGTGCGAGTGGTACAACCTTGAGTTTCACTCCTCTTGACAGTTTAAAACTTTCTGAGAACTAGCCCATTATTTACCTATGTTACACATAGGGTTACTATACATGATTTTGACCCATTTTATAAGAGATTTCACCTAAAGTGAAAATGCTCCAGGCTTTCTAGTATAAACCCCAGTGTCGTACTTTATCACATGCCTTTTCGAAGTCTGTTGAATCGGCAGGCCGGGTTCTCAGATTTTCCATAATGTTCTATGTTTACAATACTTCGCCTTATATTTATCTCCAATGTATCTTCCATGTAAAAAACCTGTACTGATGAGAAATGAATAATAGCCGACTAATTACCTTTTTACTTCTATGCACTATACATTTTGCATCACAACACTGAAGTGTAAGGCGGCCCTCCAATTTTCAAATGGACTGGATCTTATATTTTCCACTTGTATGATCCTGTTTCAGTAATCATGAGGATCCCGGACCTTCTTCTTGAGTGTCAGATAATCCTACCATTTACATAGGAGTGCGTTTTAAAACATGCTAATAGCGGTTTCCTCTTTAGTATATCAAAAAAGGTTTGGCTATACTTCGGACTGGTATTGCCATCCAACCCGGAGTTTTCCCAGACTTAAAGTCTTTATCTTTAATGTCATCCAGAAGTTCCATCCTCTGTAATTTCACCTTCACATGAGTCTTTCTGTTGGGCTGTTAATTGTACATTATCATAGAAAAAATAATCTCTACAATTAGCTTCCAGTTAGAGGAAATGGTAGCCCGACTGAAACGAAAACTATTGCTTAAAGTACCTTGTTTCCTCCTTACAAAATATCATTTGGTGAACTCAATGGGTTACCCGTCAATTGTAACCAAATTTCATTAAATTATTTTTTGGGTAGGCATTCCTATGATGAAGCTTAAAAAAGCATGTGGTGGCATTTTCCCCATCTTTCCATCCAGTTTGTTAATTTTTATAATTTATTACACTTAGAACTTTCTGAAATAAGTTTCTCCATGTATTTTTGTTTTTACTCTAATTATTCTGAAGCCTCATATGTGACCAGGTTTTACTTCGCCATATATCTGTTTCTGTTAGAACCTGCTATTTCCTCTGTGATATAACCCCACTTTTGACTAAATGCTTTTGTTTCGAGATGAGTTACTGAATTGCAGGCGCTCTAAAGCCACATTTAAAGGTGTCCCATATAATAAGGGGATTGCTGTACCTACAGTGAGGGAAAAAAAAAGTATTTGAATCCCCTGCTGATTTTGTACGTTGGACCACTGACAAGAAAATGACAGTCTATAATTTTAATGTAGGTTTACTTGAACCGTGAGAGACAGAATAACAAAACTAATAAAATCCAGAAAAACGCATAGTCAAAAATGTTATAAATTGATTTGCATTTTTTTTTTTTTAATGAGGAAAATAAGTATTTGACCCCCTCTCAATCAGAAGGATTTCTAGGCTCCCAGAGTGTCTTTATACAGGTAACGAGCTGAGATTAGGAGCACACTCTTAAAGGGAGTGCTCCTAATCTCAGTTTGTTAACTGATATAAGCACACCATGTCCACAGCAAGCAATAAATCAATCAGATTCCAAAACTCTCCACATGCCATGACCAAGAGGCTCTCCAAGGATGTCAGGCGACCAATTGTAGACCTACACAAGGCTGACATGGGCGACAAGGCCATCGCCAAGCAGCTTGGTGAGCAGTGACAACAGGTTGGTGCGTTTATTCGCAAATGGAAGAAACACAAAATAACTGTCACAATCTCCCTCGGCCTGAGGGCTCCATGCAAGATTCTCACATCGTGGGAGTTGCAATGATCATGAGAAACGGTGAGGAATCAGCCCAGAAACTACATCGGAGGATCTTGTCAATGATCTCAAGGCAGGCTGGGACCATAGTCACCAAGGAAAACAAATGGTAACAACACTACACCGTGAAGGACTGAAATCCTGTCAGCGCCCGCCGCAAGGTCCCCCTGCTCAGAAAAGCACATATACAGGACCATCTGAAGTTTGCCAATCGAACATCTGAATGATTCAGAAGGAGAAAACTGGGTGAAAGTGTGGGGTGAGATGAGACCAAAATAGAGCTCTTTTGGCATCAAACTCAAAACTCGCCGTGTTTGGAGGAGGAGGAATGACTGCCTATTGACCCCAAGAAACACCATCCCACCGTTCAAACAATGGAAGGTGGAAACATTATGCTTTGGGGGTGTTTCTGCTAGGGGGACAGGAACAACTTCACCGCATCAACGGGACGATGGACGGGGCCATTCGTACCGTCAAATCGTTGGTGAGAAACATACTTCCCTCAGCACTCCGGGCATGTGAAAATGGTCGTGGATGGGTATTCCAGCATGACAATGGACCCAAAACACATGGCCAAGGCAACAAAGGAGTGGACAAGAAAGGAACCCACATTAAGGTCCTGGGAGTGGCCTAGCCAGTCCTCCCGACCTTAATCCCATAGGGAAATCTATGGAGGGAGCTCGAAGGTTCGAGTTGCCAAACGTTCAGCCTCGGAAACCTTAATTGGAATTTGATTGATTGATGCTTCTGTGGACAGGTGTCGTGTATAACAGTAAAACAAACTGAGATTAGGATCACTCACTTTAAAGAAGTGTGCTCCTAATCTCAGCTGTTTACCTGGATAAAAAGACACCTGGGAGCCAGAAAAATCTTTATGATGAGAGAGGGTTAACTACATAGTTTCACTAATTAAAAATGACAAATCAATTTTATAACATTTTTGACATGCGTTTTTTCTTCGGATTTTGTTGTTGTTTCTTCTGTCTCGCACTGTCAAATAAACCTACCATTAAAAGTATAAGACTGATCATTTCTTGTCAGTGGGACAAATGTACAAAATCAGGCAGGGGATCAAATAATACTTTTGTCCCTTCACTGTATTTTATGTCGGAAAAAGTCAGTTATAAAATTTCCTTTGTCCATAGTTAAAAATAAATTATCATACAACTAGGCTCTGATTACATTTCCAATATCTCGCCACTGTTGGAAATTCAGGGTAAGAGTAATGTATATGCCAATTATATGTGGTCTTACCGCATTCTGTCCCTATCAACACTTTTTAAACTTTGGTTGCCACACGAGGAATGAGATAGGAAAGAAGGTCAAGACGACTAGCTTGATTCAGTCTCCGCCATGTATATCTCAGTAGATCAGGATATTTAAGCCTACATTATATCTACTAGTTTCTAATGTATCCATGCACATTCACGATTTCCTTAAGAGCATGTGGGTGAGTGTTTGTGGCGTGATTTACTACCGGGTCCATTGAGCTAATTAAAACCAGTATTATAATACCCCACCCATAAAATATTGTCTTGAATTGCTTGCAGGGTTGATAATTTATTAGAATATATGTCAAAGAAGTGTGGATCATCATTTATTTGGTTCCGTAAATGTTAATGAGCCATATCGTTTATCTGTCCAAGAACATATTCAAAATAATCCATCTACCTTGCGTATTCTATTTGGACAATTTGCACCTATTCGGATCGAATAATACTATTAAGTAATATTCATCACACCTTTTCGAATTTCTTGCCCATGAGGAGAAGTATATTCGCCCGCCTCCACCATTCCTTTTTCCACGCAACACTTTATCTAGGAATTGTGAATGAGTTTCCTTAAAACAATATATATTATATTCCTTCTCTTATGAGCCATGTACATAGTGTTCTTCTTTGTTATTATCAGCTAAGCCATGACAATTATAACTGGCTATAAAAACTTATACCATACACCATAATGGAGTGTGGCGCTTTGCAGCCTCCTCAGGGTTAATCTTTGGACTCTTTGTTGCCTCTTTGATTAATGCCCTCCTGGCATGGTCACCGTGAGTTTTTGGTGGTCATAGGTCTCTTGGCAGGTTTGTTGTGGTTGTGGTGCCATATTCTTTCATTTTTCTATAATGGATGAATGGTGCTCTGTGGGATGTTAAAAGTTTCAGAATTTGTTTTTTAACACTGTATGGTCCTCTAGTAGCTCAGCTGCGATATAGAGCACGGCGCTTGTAAATCCCAGGGTAGTGGCTTCGAATCCCCGGGACCACCCATACCACAAAACTGTATGCAGGCATGGATTAAAAAGCTTTGGGATAAAAAGCGTCTGATAAATGGCATATTATTATTATTATTATTATCTGTACTTCTCCAACAACTTTGTCCGTAAACATGTTTGGAGAGCTCCTTGGTCTTCATGGTGCCGCTTGCTTGGTGGTGCCCCCTTGCTTAGTGGTGCTGCAGAATTCTGGGGCCTTTCAGAAAACAGGTGTATATACACTGAGATCATGTCGACAGATCATGTGACACAGATTGCACACAGGTGGGACTTATTTAACATAATTATGATGACTTCTGAAGGTAATTGGTTTCACCAGTTCTCTATTTAGGGGCTTCATAGCAAAGGGGGTGAACACATATGCACACACCACTTTAACGTTATTTATTTGTTTTGAATTGATTTAAAGTTATTTTTTCATTTCACTCTTCACACCAATTTGACTATGTCTGTGTTTTGTGTATGTCCATTACATGAAATCCAATAAAAAACTCATATAAAATACAGGGTTGTAATGCAGCCAAAATAGGAAAAATGCCAAGGGGGATGAATACTTTTTGCAACGCTTGTTTTACTCCATAATTGTAAACAAAAGCAAATGTAAACAAACACTGTATATCCTTCACCTCAAAACATGGTGTAAAACGTATCACTTTGTATATCATGGGATGGTCAGTCATTGTATATGTGAGTGTGGTTACATTTCTCCAGCCCCATCCCTCAGCTTTTTACGTGAAACAGGGGCGGGGATAGGCTTTGTTTTTATCCACTGCGGATTCGCCACTTAAACAACATATAAAAATTCCCTTTATGTTGTCTGCCTCCTGCTTTCACTCTGCCTGCTCAACCCAGGACATAGCACCCTGTCACTTTTGCCACCTTGTGAACACGTGGACATTAGTACAGTACAGGAAGACTTATAAGTAAAGTAAAATAAAGATAATTGAGCTTACTGGGACATAGGCCAAGGGTTCCCGAAACTTTTTCAACTTGGGGCCCCCTCTATAGCCATTGGGAACCATCCCGCGCCCACCCTGCCGCTGCGCCACACGCACATCTATTTCTATGGGCACACGCACTGTTCATGACACAAATTGTTCACACCCCGCTGTTTGGTGGACGAGAATTTGCAGGTTTAAAAGCTTATTTCCTGCAATTTTCTCCACCATTTGGTCACAGGGGTGCAAGAAACATTTCTGATTTTAAATATACTTTTTCTTGCAAATCTATATATTGTAGCATGTCTTAATGTGTATTTCATGTGAGATTTGAGTGACAGAAAAAATCATACAACAATATATATGGGCAAAAAAAACCTAAATATAAAAATGTTAGCTGACATGGGCTAGTTTATATGGACAAGTTATATAAACTAGCTCTCTAAGGTATGCAATGCACTAACATTACAAGAGGAAACTGATGATGCACTAACCAATTTCGAAAATTCATGCACCTTTGGGCAGTATACTATTACAACTTCTCAAGAGTAAGTTTTAAGCCGGAAGGAGTTCTTTGAAAAAAACAAATAGAGTATACTATATATATCTATTAGATATACAACTGCTCAAAACAATAAAGGGAACACTTAAACAACACAATGTATACTCCAACGTCACTCACACTTCTGGTGAAATCAAAAGTCCACTTAGGAACGGCAACACTGATTGACAATAAATGTCACATGTGCTAGTTAGTGCAAATGGAATAGACACACAGGTGGAAATTATAGGCAATTAGCAAGACACCCCCAATAAAGGACATGGGTTTTGCAGGTGCTGACCCTCAGACCACTTTCTCAGTTCCTATGCTTCCTGGCTGATGTTTTGGTCACTTTTGAAATTGCTGCCGGGTTGCTTTTCAATCTAGTGGTATAGCATGAGACGAGTCTTAACAACCCACAACAAGTGGCTCAGGGTAGTGCCAGCTCATCCAGGATGGCACCTCAATGCGAGCTGTTGCAGAAGGTTTGTATGTGTCTGTCAGCGTAGTTTGTCCAGAGGATGGGAGGCGCTACCAGGAGAAAGGCCAGTACACATAGGAGACGTGGCAGGAGGAGCCGTAGGGAGGGCACACTTACACAGCAGCGGGACTGCCTACCTCGCCTATTGTTGCAAGGAGGAACAGGAGGAGAGGAAGCAATGCCAGAGCCCTGCAAAATGACCTCCAGCAGCCACAATATGTGCCATGTGTCTGCTCAAACGGTACAGAAACAGACTCCACTGAGGGTGGTAAATGAGGGCCCGACGTACACAGGTGGGGTTGTGCTTAAAGCCCAACATCAGGTCGAAGGACGTTTGGCATTCTGCCCGAGAACAACACCAGATTGGCAAATCGCCACTGGCGCCCTGTGCCTCTCACAGATGAAAGCAGGTTCACAACTTGAGACATGTGACAAGACGTGACAGAGTCTGGAGACGACGTGGAGAACGTTCTGCTGCCTGCAAATCCTCCAGCATGACCGGTTTGGCGGTGGGTCAGTCATGGTGGGGGTGGCATTTTTTTTGGGGGGGCCGCACAGCCCCCCATGTGTCGCCAGAGGTAGCCGACTCCCATTAGGCCCCGAGTGAGTCCTCAGCCCCTTGGAGACCATAGCTGGTGGGGTTGGGCCCGGGGTTTTCCTCCTAATGAAGACAAGTAGACCCGGGCTGGGGTGTCAGCATTCCGCAAGAGGAAGGCATTGTGCTAGGATGGCCGCCCTTTCCCCCCAGACCTAAATAAAATTGAGAAATTTGGGACATCATGTCCGCCCATCAAAAACGCCCGTTGCCACCACAGATGCCCAGGAGTTGGCGGAGTTTTAGTCCGGGTTTGGGAGGAGATCCTCAGGGGGACCATCCGCCCCCTATCGGGAGCTGCCCAGGCGTTGTAGGGAGGTCATACAGGAGTGGGGGCCAACATACACTGAGCCTCATTTTGACTTTTTTTAAGGCTTCATAAAAGGGATCGCCTGTAGTGTGGTTTTCCATTTTAATTTTTGAGGGTGACCCCCAAATCCAGACCTTATGGGTTGAAAATTGATTTCCTTTGATAATTTGTGTGTGATTTTGTTGCAGACATTCAATATGTAAAGAAAAAACTTTTTAATAAGATTTTTTCTTTCTTTAGTTTAGGAGTGTTATTTTAGTTTTCCCCTTTAATTTTTTGAGCAGTGTTATACAGGCTTTCGGAAAATTCAGACCCCTGTTTTTCCAAATTTTGTTACGTTTCAGCCTTTCAAATGGATTAATTTTTCCCCCCCCCACAACAACACAATACCCATAATGACAAAAAAAAAAACAGGTTTTTTGATTTTTTTTCTAATTTATTTTTAAAAATAAAAAAAAATTTAAAAAACAATTTACTAAGTATTTTGACCCTTTTTCAGTACATTTTTGAAGCACCTTTGGCGCGATTAAACTCTGTAGGTTGGAGGGGAGCGCAGTGCACAGTATTTTCAGGTCTTCCGAGATTTTAGATCGGGTTCAAGTCCGGGCTCTGGGGGCCACTCAAGGAATTTAGAGATTTGCCCCGAAGCCACTCCTGCTTGTTTGGGCTTTATTTTTGGGGTCTTTCCCCTGGGGAAAGGTGAACCTTTTGCCCGTCTGGGGTCCTGAGTCTCTGGAGCAGGTTTAAATAAAGGATCTCTCTGTATTTTGCTCGTTCATCTCCCAGTTTCCCCTTTAAAACACCAATGCTTCCCCGTTAGGGAGGTGCCAGGTTTCCAGCGTGAGCTGGCATTCAGACAAAGAGTTCAATTTTGGTTTTTATCACACCAGAGAATTTTGTTTCTCGGGTTTGAGAGTTTTTTAGGTGCCTTTTGGCAAACCCCAAGGGGGGAGTCATGTCCCTTTTAATGAGGAGGGTTCCGTTGGCCACTTACAAAAAGGGCTGATGGGGAGTGCTCGAGATGGTTCCCCTTCTGGAAGGTTCTCCATCTCCCCCAGGGAATCGGGTCTGTCAGAGGCCCAGGGGTTTTCGGGGTCATCCCCTAACCAAGGCCCTTTCCCCCGATTGCCCAGTTGGCCGGGCCCCAGTTAGGAAGAGTTTTAGTGGTTCCAAACTCTCCTTTTAAGAATGATGGAGGCACTGTTTTCCTGGGGCCCTTCAAAGGGAAAAATTTTTTGGTACCTTCCCAGATCTATCCCTCGACACAACCCCTGTTCGGAGTCTAAGACAATTCCCCGACTCAGGCTTGGTTTTTGCTCTGAATGCATTTTTTAACTGGGGGCCCCTTATAGCAGGTGTGTAACTTTCCAAATCAGCCCCAATCAATTGAACGTCCCACAAGGGATCTAATCAAGTTGTGAAACATCTCAAGGATGATAAGGGAAAGGATCACCGAGTCAATTCGAGTCTCATGCAAAGGGTCTGAAACTTATGTAAATAAGGATTTCTGTTTTTAATTTTTTTTAAAAATTTTCAAAAATTTTAAAAAACGTTTTTGCTTTTTCATTAGGGGGATTTTGTGTAGATTGATGAGGAGAATAAAATTTTAAACAATTTAGAATAAGGCTGTAAAAGTAAAAAATGTGGAAAAGTCAAGGGGGAGAATATTTCCGAATGCATATTTTTATTTTATTAATTATATATATACATAGCGGTCAAAAAATTTTAGAACACCCCCTCATTAAAGGGGTTTTTTTTATTTTTATTTTTAATAATGAAATATATAGAAAACCAAAAAGGTTAAACAAATCAAAATACATTTTATTTTTGAGATTTTTAAAATTTAGCCCCCTTTGCCCTTGAGACAGTTTTGCACATTTTGGCATTCTCTAACCAGCTTAATGGATAGCCCCGGGAAGCTTTTAAATTTAAAAGGTGTGCCTTGTGTGACAGAAGGTCAGTCAATATAAAAAATTCAAGTGCAGTAAAAAAAACCATCAACGCTATGATGAAAAGGCTCTCAGGGGACCCACAGGAAGGAAGACCGAGTTACCTCTGTAAGAGGAAAAGTTTTTTGAGTTACCAGCCTCAAAAAATTTGCAGCCAAAAAAATGTTTACAGAGTTCAAGTCACAGACACATCTAAACATCAATTTTCAGAGGGGACTGTGTGAATCAGGCCTCATGGTCGATTGCTGCAAAAAAAACCCAAAAATAACAGACACAAAAAGAAGAAGAGACTTGTTTGGGCCAAGAAACACGAGCAAGGAATTGGGACCGGGGGGAAAATGGTCCTTGGTGGGGGAGCCCAAAATTTGGAGTTTTTTGGTTTCCCAAAAGCCGTCTTTTTGTGAGATGCGGTGTGGATGAAGGGATGATCCCGCAGTGTGTTCCACCGAAAAAGCATGGAGGAGGAGGTGTATGGTGGGGATGCTTTTTGGGACAGTCTGGATTTATTTTGAATTCAAGGCACACTTAACCCGCATGGCTACCACAGCATCCCCGCAGCGATACGCCACCATTGGTTTGGGCTTAGTGGGACCCCCAAACACTCCGGCTCGGGAAGGGTATTTTTACCCAAAAAGGAGGGAGGAGGCGCATCAGATGACCTGGCCTCCACAATCCCCTGACCTCACCCAACTGAGAGGTTTGGGGGTGACGGAGGCAGAGTGAAGGAAAAGCAGCCAAAAGGCAAAATATATGTGGGAACCCCTTTAAGGCAGTTGGAAAAGCATTCCAGGTGAAATGGTTGAGAGAATGCCAGGTGGGCAAAGCGTCTCAAGGAAAAAGGGTGGGTATTTTAAGAATCTCAAATTAAAAAAATATTTTTTTATTTTTTTAACATTTTTGGTACTACGATTCCCTAGTGTTTTTTCATTTGTTTTGATTTCACTATTTTTCTACAAGTAGAAAAATAAAAATAAAAAAAAAACCCTGAATGAGAGGGTGTCCCAAAATTTTGAGGTACAAAAACAAGGGGATAAATACTTTTTTTTCCCCCACTGTAAATTTTATATAATAATATATAATAATTAAAATTTTATATATATATATTATTATATAATTTTTGGGGGGTGGGGACCTGGGGCCCCCCCCATTGGGGGAAAAAACGAATAGGTACTGTAAACCTTTTTGGGGAGGGTTGGACTACCCTTTACCTTCCCACAGAGCAGCAAGGGCCAGGGGCGTGAGCCCATAGGGACCTGGTGTCGGGGGGGGCCCCCGACCTGAGAAGCAGCCCACAAAGTCCTCCCGTCCCAGCTTGGCAGCCTCGTGGAGGGGGGTCCTTCTGTGACATCCCTCCAGGTTCACATTGCTACCGAACCCCAGTAGGAGCTTGGCCAGGCCCAGACGATCGTTTCTGATAGCTTTTGGACGGAAGGAGAGAAGTGGGACAGCTCTGTAATGATCTACATGTCTAGAGTTTTCTCTGTCATTTCCCGTTGTCAGGACTACATAGGCTTACATTTGGAATGTCAATTGTTCCGTCAGCTCTACATTCAGTTATTCCCCGAACCAAATATCATGTGCGCTGGAGTTCGTCACGAGAGACTAACCTTTAGTATGTTTTGAGGTATTAATAACAGAGGATGTAGACAGGTTTACCATTACTAGCGGTTTAGTCCTCTTCCCCATACTGGCAGTCGGATGGAACCGTTCTGTAGCAGAAAAAGGGGGCGTTCTCTATCAGACCTTTCTCCACCGCCAGGACAGAGGTGCTTCCCTGGACGGTCCGACATTGCACGGCATTTTGACTCGACGCTGAGGAAGGGGTACATCAAATCAGTTTATGATCTATCTGTAGTGGCTTCCTTTCCTCTTTACCATAGCCACTGCCCTAGCCTGAAGCGGGGTTGTTTGGACGCATACAGTCCACACTCAACGTTTCCAAACAGCCAAACATTCAATGAGATCCAGGGATATAGTGAAACCCAAAAAAAAGGTTTATTCTTTTATCTAACAAAAAGGTATTTCCAATCAACTTAAAGCAGAGTTTACTTGAAATGCAAATACATAATAAATATGACCTGTCTGTCTGTATTCTGTATGTCTATATGGTCAAAAAACTATACCGGGCTCCGCATCTGCAAGGACTCCTCCCCCCCGAAGGCCCAACTTCCTGCCTTTTATACTAACACAATTAACACAGTACAATGAATGGGCAAGAGGGGGGGCCAAAAACTGAGTACACTAATAAAAAATGAATATATCTCAATCCGGTAATAAATCATAAAGGTACGTCCTAATATTTCATCTTTATACATTAATATTTAATATATTTACACAAATGTACATGGAGCTCAGTATGTTCAGTCTTTATACAAATATGCCCAAATCGGCTCTAACATACCGGCCCCTAATTGTTGACTGCACAACAATTACTTAATTTAAAACGTAGAGCCAATACAAAAACATTCTAAAACCAGAGCACCATTACAGTTCATAGCTATATACAAATATAAAAAGGGTGCCATATAGGAAATAGTCCATAGATCTCATTCTGAGTTAAAGTGTAAAGGTGTTCAACTTCCAAAAAATGTCAAGAGTTTGACTTCCACAAAATGTATGACATCAAAGAAGTAAGAGAAACGACATAACGAATAGAGGTGACGTATTCAAAGATGGAGCACTGTGTGTGTGGTGTGTGTGTCTCACATCCGCCTCAAGGAGCAGACAGAGTTTATGATAGGTCTCTGTGGGAAATTGGTTTTAGTTTAACCATGACGCTCCGGGACAAGACCTTTGGCCCCTGGCAAAGCCTTTACCACACGCCCCATTAGCCAAGAGTTCCTTGGGGGGGGTTGTCATCGACGATGACCACAAGGTCACCAGGACTGAAGTTTCTCCTTATTTTTGTTCCAAACTTGTTCCACCCTGCATAAGTGGAAGATACTCCCTGATCCATCTCTTCCAGAAGAGGTCAGTGATATATTGTACTTGCTTCCATCCCCTTTCCCTTGAGTATAGGTCACTTCTCTGGAATAGTCTGGTGGCAGGACTGGCTTTGTTTTCCCAGATGAAGCAGATGGTTCGGAGTCAGGGGTTCTAGATCGTTAGGGTCATTGTTACAGTATTTGATTGGTCTGTCGTTCATAATCGCCTCAACTTCACACAAGGCTGTCTGCAAAGCCTCATATCTAGTACTTGCTTTTTAAGGACGAATAGAGGATCTTTTTCACCGTCGGATCAACCTCTCCCATAACCCCCATGGTGGGCTCCAGGGGGAGGGTGAATGACCATGTCATTCCTTCCTTCAGTAATTTATTTTGAATCTTGTTGTGATCCAGCTCTTCAGAGCTTCTCCTAGCTCTCTGTGTGTTCCGACAAATTTGGGTGCCATTGTCTTTTTCTGATACTTGTTACGGGGCCCCCTTCGACAGATAAAACCTGCGCAGGGCATTGATGCAGGAATCAGTATCCAGATAACTAGCAACTTCTAGATGGACAGCTCGACTCACAAGGCAAGTAAAGATCACACCATACCGCTTCACATGAACGCGGCCTCGCTTCACCTCTATGGGGCCGAAGTAATCTATGCCCACATGGGTGAAAGGCGGCAAATCAGGTGCAAACCGATCTTGGGGAAAGGGTAGCCATCTTCTGTTTCCCCAGCTCTAGCTTGCCATCCGCCTGCAGAAGACACAGCTCTTAAGGATCTTCCTTGCTAAGGAGTTGGCACAGGGTATCCCAATATCGCTGGCGAAGTCTAGAAAGCATGTGACCTCTCCCAGAGTGGCCAACCTGCTCATGGTTGGAGTAAGATCAGTCTGGAGATGTAGGGTCTTTGGGAGGATCATAGGATTCTTTAGTTCCGTAGGCATAGCGCTTTGCTTAACCTTCCTCCTACTCTCAGAATGCCATTGTCAACTATTGGATCAAGCTTACAGATTGAGCCGCTTCTCTTGGCCACATTGCTTTCCTTTTACAACTAGTGCCAATTTCTTGTTTAAAGTGCTGCCGTTGGTCAAATCGAATGATGACCTTTTCTGCTTCATCTAGGTCATCTACAGACAGACTTTCTTTTCCAAACGTCAGTTTGAACTTGTCAATTTTGTTCCTTCAGTGAGTTTGTCAGACTCTGATCTGATCCTGGATCAGTTGGGTGAGAACTTTCCTTTTCTGGCTTAACTGTAGTAAAAAGTCTCTTCAGTTTCAGCATCCAGGCAACTGCTTTTTCAAGCTGTTCCATGTTGAATAGTACTAAATCAGTTTGCTGGTCGGACTCTTTTCTTCCACACACATGTTACTGTTTACGATGACGTTCTTTTCTCACCTCTGGATCATCTGGAGGATGGAGCCAAGCTCCTCGGGGACTTCGGCCATTGTTTTCTGTTTTCTCCAGGAATTCTGGTCCTTTGCGCCATCTCTTTGAGTTCGGGAAAAAGTTTCAACATGTAATCCTCTGAGGCATCATGGGGCTGGTTGTGTTTGGAGTTCAAATACCTCCACTGTTTTGTTTTCGATAGGTCACGGATCATAGCAACCCTATTAGCCCAAAAGTATGGAATCTCTTGGTATCGTTGCGGAGTATTTTAGCACCGACTGGCTGTCGTCCAGAAAGTTGACTCCTCAATTTCAATTGGAGCTCCAACCTTAACATCCTGTCCACTCGCACTGCCAATGTTGTGCAGCTAGTTCCAGTCTGGGATCGTCATCTGCTTGAGTGGGTCACCCTTGATTTCCCCGGGATGAATGCGATGGGACCTTTTCCATAACGTTTGTGAACCTAAGGTAGCTTGCCGTGCCATAACCTTGTTCACTTGCATCACGAAGTGATGCAGCGGGTGCGGTCTGATTTGACCAAAGTTCTCCGGCATCAAAAACCCCTGTTGATCTGGAATCTGGAGAGCTGGTCCAGCTCCTGAGAGCCATCTCTTCCATGAAATAGAGTGTTCTTCAGGATGACTTCGTCCCATCCACACTTTAGCTTGCAGAGCACTTGAAGAAATTTGTTTTGCCTTTAATAGGGAATGGGGCGAGGAAACCTAATGGATCAAAAATAGAGCTGACAGTTGAGAGAATACCTCTTCTTGTAAGGGTCTGTCTTGACAGTGACCGGAAGGTAAACACATCCTTTCAATGTTCCATCGGATTCCAAGTGCTCTTTCAACAGGCAGCTTTTCTCTGTCCAGGTCAGGCCTTGAAGGAGTTCACTGTTAAGGATGTACCTTTATAGGATGATGAAACAGTCAAACACCACTCGTATCGTTCCTTTGCGCTTATGGTGAACGCCATGTGGTATGTACCATACCTTCCCTTTTCTCTTGAGGAGCTTTTCTGTGGTACCTTCTCGGCGTAACCTTTTTTATCATCTTTTCCCATGAAGGCTTTGTACTCTGCAGCGTAACCTTTGTCCTTCTTGAACTTCCTGATAATATTTAGAGCCCGCTGCTTTGCCATGTCACGGTTTTGTTTGGCAGGACTACATCTTTGTTGCGAAAGGGCAAACGGTAAGTAGTAGTGATGGTCTTTGAGGGTTATGGAGCTTGATACTATCTCCATAAACCTACGATCCTCAGGTGACATCTCACTTTTCTCTTCATACTCTCTCTCAGGGAAGTCATGGTTTACTGATTTACAAGAAAAAAACCCCCAGGTCGGCCATTGAGATACGATTTGGCCATCACCGTAGGACGCCCCGGATTCTTCTGCCATGGTACAACTGTTGAGAGGACCATTCATCACCCACCCAAAAGAGGGTTTTCACTGCATAGGTCCGTTCCCTTTGGTATTTATGATTTGCCAGGGTCCATTGCCTTTTAGCATTTACGCCAATCAGAAGTTTGACGTCGGCATCAATCTCCTTCAACTGAACCTCTTTAGGTTATGGCCCCCTTTTGAGCTCTTTCTGAGTGGGAATGTTCTCTCTTGTCACTGGGATCTTAGTTGGGTGTAGACCTTTGGTAATGCAAGAAATGTGTCGCCTTCCACATTGCCAATCTCTAATCCAGATATCTCAAAGCTCTGGTGGACTCTCCTGCCCCATTGTGCGTAGCAGAATTTCAGTCGCACTGCCTTAGCTTGCAACTGCCTCATGAGTCTCTCCGTACAAAATGTTGCTGAGCTACCCGAATCGAGAAACGCATAGGTTAACACAGACTGCTTCCATTTGCCACCTTACTTGAACTGGCACAATTGCAAGTGCACAAACGTACCGGCCCCGGTATCTTCACCAGCTTCCGTGAAACAAGAGCACTGCTGACAGTCTCCTCCCGCTTTACTGCTACCCCCACTCATATCTGCCTTTTGAGATCTAAAAACTCTCTCTTCCTTCAATGTGCAGGATAGTGGGGTGCTTTTTTGACAGCTCTGACAGGTCATCCTTCTTTTACATTCTCTGCTTAAGTGTCCTCTCACAAACAGCCAAAACAAAGGCCTTTTGATCTCAGAAACTCAACCCTTTAATTCATGTGGCTGTGCCCTTTACCTGTTGGCAGTCGACCAATAAATGCGCACCAGCACAAAATATACATGAGATATGGAGGGATCAGAAGGGTACGTGCCTGGTCTCTTTACTTTGAATGTTTGTTCTTTTAAAGGTTTTTCAGAGTTACAATCTGCCACTTCAGTACTGTAGTGGCAAAGCTGCTTCCCTACTCTTGGACTTGAACTGCTGTTTAAAGTCAGCTTCTGTTTGGGTTTTAAAAACCTTTTGTTACAGGGGATCTTGATATCTCCATACAACGGATCCTGCAGTATTTTGGCCTGTTTTTCCATGAACGTTACCAGGTCACTGAACTGGGCCCTCAGGTGACTTCTTCTAAAAAATCACATGCCCTAGACCTCCATTTTTCCCTTTGTTTGTAGGGAATTTGACATGATCAGCTTATGTTGGAGGGAAGATTAAGCTCTTCCATGTTCTGTAGGTCTTGCTAGCGTTACAGCAACCCCTTAGATAGAGTGCATAACCACCCAGTCCCTTTCCATCATCGGGTTTGATGTTTTTCCAGTTCCAAGCCTTTTCCATGTAAGCAGTGGGTGACTTTGATTCATTGCCCAAAGTGTTCCTTTAACAACCTCTTAGCTACTGCATAGCCTCTTCTGGCTTCCATATGCAGACAACTACGGACCAGATCCTTGGGCTGACCCGAGGTGTATTGTTCCAGGTAATAGAGCCTATCCTGGTACTGCTTGTCTTTTCTTCTATACCATGCTCAAATGCACGCATGAATGGCCTAAAGTTTAGAGGATCACCGTCAAAATAGGTATCTCCCTAAAGGGAGTTGGGCTTGTTTGTGCTGTAGTAAAAAGGAGGTCAGCAATTTCATTCTGCCTTGCAGAACAGTAGAGAGGTTATCATGGCTGGTATTAGGCTGATACCCCCAGTGTTGATTCTGTTTCGATTGCTAGCCTTGCTGTTGCTGCTGAAAAGTGTGGTTTACGACTGTTTTCGGAATAGGGTTGAATGGCTTTTTGGTCGGTTGTTGTAAAACTCTTTGTAGTGGGGTCTTTGGAACTGCACCTAATGCAGCAAACTCAACCCGGTGAGGTTCAGGTTCCACAAGACCTTGGTTCCTGTTTCTCAAAATAAGAGTTCATTCCATTCTTTTTGGCTTTGTAAAAGGGCTGCCACAGAATGGGATTTAGAAGTTGACTCGGTACTCTCCAGGAAACCCTTTAGTTTGGCATTATATGCTGCTTGTCGTTTCCAGTGCCATTTTTCCATCCTAACATTCAGTTGAGCTTTCCCAGTTCAATGCATGCTTGTCTTGTAAGATGCTTGGCGAGCTAGTAGAGCGCTCGTTCTGCCCCGGCTTTAAGGCGTTCAGAGGACACTGAGGAAGCAGTCTTAGAATACTTAGTTTTACTTGATATTTTTGACACATTGGAAATGCTGTCATGTGGTTCAATGAGCGTTTGTGGCCCAAATTCAGCCTTTTTCCATATTTCCACCTCTTTCAGGAAATGTTTATAAGTTCTCATTCTTGGTTGTAATAGTTTAAAGCTCTCCTGTTCCTGTTCCTCCTCTGTGACCAGCTCTAGCACAGATTCATGAGCCTTCTTAAAAATCATTGAGCACAGCATCAAATGCTCAGACTCTCATTCACAGTTGCAATGTTTCCTCCATCAACAAGAAGGGACTTTTATTTCATTCATTTTGCGTGTACACACTCCAAGTTTGCCTCTCCGGGCTGCACAGAGTGAATTTAGATGCTCCTCTGCCCTCCCAGTGGGAGTCTTATTTGGGATTTCCTCCTCCATCATTCACTTTTAGTTCACTCAATTTACAATGACACGGTTTTGGTTTGATTTTTAAACGTAATGCCCCTTTAGACCTCCTTTAATCTTTAAAAACACAGTCATCCATTTCAGCTATTGACCCATTTGAATTGCACATGTGCAAGTTTGGCATTTTAGAGGGGTTTTAAACATTTCATCCCCTTGAGGTTTTTTCCCTTTAATGAAGTTTTAACACGCAGTATCTTTAGATCCTTAAGTTGCATTCGTTGCGTTGATGGATTGCATTTCCCCGTTTGGCCAAATATTAGTAATGATTAGGCTACATTGTGCATAGGATCTGTTTTCCCAAACTTAAACTTCTTAATTGTTTTACAGCGCTGTATTTGAATTCCATTCCCAAGTTTACAAAAAATTCCAATTATAAGCACATTTGCGCTTCCATAATATGCATGATCAAACGATCGCCTTGAACAGGGCAGCTCATTCATTCGCAGTGGGTTTCTCACGGCTGCGAAATCTAGGAGTTCAAATCCTTCCAAGCGAGCTGTCCTTATGGGCCGAATGCAATTACAAATAGAACAAAATCCAGCGTGTGTCCGAACCCGGGGATTTCCTTCGGTAGTAACCCTTCAACGGGTTTTTTGACTTGAAAGTAGTGGCTTCCCTTTCCCCCTTTACCAAAAGCACACTGCCCTAGCCTGAGCGGGGTTGTTTCGGACGCATACAGTCCACACTCAACGTTTCCAAACGGCCAAACATTCAATGAGATCCCAGGGATATAGTGGCAACAAAAAATGTTATTCTTCTTATCTAACAAAAGGTATTCCTCCAATCAACTTAAAGCAGAGATTACTTGAAATGCAAATACATAATATAATATGACCTGTCGTCTGTATTTCTGTATGTCTATATGGTCAAAAAACTATACCGCCCCGCATCTAGCAAGGACTCCTCCCCCCGAAGGCCCCAACTTCCTGCCTTTATACTAACACAATTAACACAGTACAATGAATGGGCAAGAGGGGGGGCCAAAAACTGAGTTACACTAAAAACAAATGAATATATCTCAATCCGGTAAAATAAATCATAAAGGTACGTACCTAATATTTCATATAACATTAATATATTTACCAAATGTACATGGAGCTCAGTATGTTCAGTCTTTTATACAAAATATGCCCAAATCGGCTCTAACACTATCATTATACTTTCAATATATATTACCATTTAAAGGAAAAGTGAACTCATCTTCACATTTGGGCTAACGAACAAAAATATAAACTCAACATGTTTAAAATGTTGGTGATCCCCTGTTTCATGAGCTGAAATAAACAATTCCAGAACTTTTTCATACGCACAAAAAGCTTTTCTCTCAAATTTTGTGCACAAATTGTTTACATCCCTGTTAGGAGCATCCGGCTTTTTCACCTGCGGGATCATCTGAGGGAGGGGGTGCTGATGAGTATTTCTGTCTGTAATAAAGCCGTTTTGTGGGTAAAAACTCATTCGATTTGGGTGCGCCCCTTTCCAGTCATGTGAAATCCATAGATTAGTGCCTAATGATTTTATTTCAATTGACTGATTTCCTTATATTAACTGTAACTATAAAATCATTGAAATTTTTGCACTTGCTTTATATTTTGTTCAGGACTTTTGGGTTTGAAAACATCTAAAAAAATGTTTTTTTGGTGTTTAGCCCCTTTATTTTGGCAAATTCTCGAAAAAAGCTGATTTAAGACCCTTGTGTGTTGGGATGTACAGAGAGACAAAGAATACAAACCCAAGGGTGACCTTAAATTTTTAGTTTTCTGACAAAGGGCCTCAGAGGGGGATCCAGCCTCTTTTGTCCTCTTCAGAGAAACACTCTGGCTGACAGACAGTGGCGGAGAGCTGTTTCCCCCTGGCAACAAACCGGAAGCAAGAGGATTATCAGGGAGAATACTGTTAGTAGAACATAAAACTCATAAAAAACCCAAATGTGCAAACTGGCACCCCACTACTCCCTTTTTATGCAGAAAAGATTTTACATTACTTATTCTTGACTGTGGAAAAAAAAAAATCACACCATAAAAGGTGCCACCACCTCAGATGAGGGTGTGATTTCCCCCAGATACAGATTTTATACTTTGTAACCTTTTTAAAAGCCTGGAAAAGTGTTTCCCCTCTCGGGCCAACATAAAATGTATAAAATCCTATTTCGGGGCGACCTGTGTATCTGTCGGGGTTTCAAAAGGGTTACAAGGGTGAACAAAGCTGTGTACCTGCCTCACCCCCAAGGCAGAATCGCTTAAATTGCGTTACACCCCAGAGATCGTTCAAAATGTTTTGAGCGTCACATCGTCATAGTCGTCCCCTTCATACCCTAGTGCGTCAAAGTGCATGCCCGGGGCTTTTGCAGTCTCTCTAGTGGGAATCTCCAGTAAACTCCAAGACAAACTATCACGGGGCATACCTATGCCCTTTGGACTGCATGTGACAGGCCCACCCCTTCACAATAAATAAACCCAAAGTTTACATTGTTTACTATGCCCAACATTACTCTTAGATGTGTTGTTGGCTATACCCAATAATTAACGCCCCATTTAATTTGGCTTTTTGCAAAGTGAAAACAAAAAAAAAGGTCCCCTGGTCAAAATTCCAAATGCCCCCATGCAAACAGTAAAAAATCATGATCAAAACCCCTTGTTGTGTATTCAAGCGGGATGGTTCAAGGGCCCATGATGCGAAATGACAGGTTTCAAATTTTAAAATTTTAAGGATGCTTCGTAAAAAAATGCGTACAGAGTGTTTCAATCGAACTAATTAAGGGCTGTGGGTCATAGCGAACGATCTCAGGGATTGACTTTTTCACTTTTTTTTTGAATGTTGAAGAAAAAAAACCCTTACATAGACATATAGGGTAGGCTCATGATCATTTTATTTTTTTATGAATATTTTATTATATGATATTTTTTTAATTAACTTTTCATATGATCAAACCCCCAAGACTAGGTTTTTACCATGATGCATTTTGCTTTTTTTTAAACCTTTTCGTAATCAAGCTGTTTGCTATGGCGTCCTTCGGGTTGGGGGGGATCAGTTTTCTCCATTCTGGGGTTATATTACCTCCAGGCAATAAATCCTATCAGAGACGGACCAGCAACAGGGACTCTGTACCTCTGGACATAAAATAAAACCCACTGAAATTTTCCCCTGCCCCGCTTTTGCTACTGATAATAAAAAACGATCACTCAAACGGAATTTCATGTTTTTATAAAGACTAGACAAAGGAAGGAAAAAAAAGAGATGCATTAAAGATTTTTTGCATGAACATTTTTCCCAAAGATTCAAATTTTAACAGTTTCATTTTTAAAAGTGGAAAGAAAGCATGCAATACCTTCAAAAAGTGTTTCTCATGCTTTATTTTAAATAAGACCATTTAATACCACCCTACTTACTTTAAAAATGTTAGGTAATGAAAAGTGCCCTTCAATCATTGCTACCGACAGATCATCCGGGGGGTTTTTTATTCCATCATCTGTTTCCTCGGGATACCATTTTGCCTAAAGGTCACCAGGTTTCTGCTTGGAAGGAGGAGGGGTTGCGCCCTCCCCAGTCTGGGCTGCTGGTTTCCCTGTCACTCACTATCCCCCCATCCCCCAATCACTCACTACCCCCATTCTCTCACCTCAATCCCACCCATTTCACACTACCCAAAAACTCCCCTGAAGTGATTCAATGTTTCCCCTCTGCCTCCTCTGAGGAATTGTGAAAAAAAACGTGAGATCATCTTGGCAACAACCACAATCTGGCTTATTGAACCTGATGACCCCACAGGAAGTTAGGCTAGGTGTGCTGGTATGGTCTGCCTGTAATAGCTCCCTTTTTGTGTATTTTAATTTCCCGTGTTACTATTTATTTTTAAACTCTGCATTGTTGGGAATGTCGTAAGCAAACATTTCAACGGTAAAGTCTAGTTTCTCTGAATGCTTTACACAAAATATGACAATTAAGTTTTCAAATAGAGATTTTAGGTATTGAAAAGTGTTTTGGTATCAGTTTTAGTACTTATCCATTTTTAAATTCAAAGTTTTTCTTTTCGTTTTGAGGGTTTCCTGTATTGGCCCTAACTAAGGTGGCAAAACGTTTTTCATGCCATTAATAAACGATATTAAACTGATTATGTCGTGGCCCGGGATGGCAATGTATGTAAAAAACTTTACTTGCTTATCTTAATTGGGGGTAGGGGAAAAAAAAAAACTAAACAAATACACCGTTAGATCACCCGGTTTTCGACAAACTTTCAAGTTTTAGGCAGTAAAAACTTAGCGGCGTTCCAGCGGGTATTGATTCCACTACTTTGGAAAGTATTCAGACCCTTTGACTTTTTCCCCCATTTTGTTCGTTACAGCCTTATTTAAAATTTTTTTTTTAAACCTCCAATCACAACAATCCCATCAAAAACAAAATTTGTGACTTTTTTCTAATTTTTTAAAATCAAAAACTGAAAATATCAATTCATAAGTTTCGACCCCTTTTTCTGTCTTTGTGAAGCACCTTTGGCAGGGTTACAGCGAGTTTCTTGGGGTTAGCTAAAGCTTTGGGAAACCCCGTTTTGGGGGGTTTCTCCATTCTTTCTGAAAATCCTCCAAGCTTGTCAGTTTGGGTGGGGGGGCGTTCTGCAAAGCTATTTTTTTAATGGTTCGATCGGGTTCAACTCCAGGCTTGGCGGGGGGCCCTTCAAGGGCATTCAGGACTTGTCCTGAACTACCCCGTTGTCTGGCTGTGTGCTTAGGGTTTTGTCCTGTTGGAAAGGGGAACCTTCGCCCCATCTGAGGTTCCCGAGGCTCGGGCAGGGCCATCAAGGTTTTCTCATACTTTTTCTTGTTCATCTTTTTCCCCCGATCCTGTGTTTTTCCCCGCCGCTGCCCCTGAAAAACATCCCCACAGCATGATGCTGCCACCACCATTTCTTCACCGAGGATGGTGCCAGGTTTCCCCCATAAAATTTAGCTTGGCATTTAGGCCAAAATTAAATCTTTTTTCATCGCCCGAGAATATTGTTTCTATGGTTTGGGCCTTTAGGTGCCTTTTGGCAAATCCCCCGTGGGGGTGTCATGTGCTTTTACTGAGGAGTGGCTTCTGTCTGGCCCCTCTAGCATAAAAGGTGATGGGGGAGTGTGCAGGAGGTTGTCCTTCTGGGAAGGTTCCCCTCCCCACAAAGGAACTCTAGAGCTCTGTCGAGTAACCATCGGTTTTTGGGCACCCCCTGAAAAAACCCCCCCCTTCTCCCCCGATTGCTCAGTTTGGCCCGGGGGCCAGCTTAGGGGAAAGTCCGGTGGTTCCAAACTTCTTTCCATTTAAGAAGATGGAGGCCACTGGTTCTTTGGGGAACAATGTGAGCATTTTTTGGGACCCTTCCCCAGATCTGTGGCTCAGCAACCGTCTCGGAGTCCCCCGGAAAAAACCTTCGACCTCATGGCTTGGTTTTTTTCTCCACATGCACTTCAAAATGTGGGACCTTATTTTAGCAGGGTGGCCTTTCCAATCATGTCCAACAATTGAATGTACCACAGTGACTACAATCAAGTTTTAAAACATCTCAAGGGTGATCAATGGGAAAAAGGATGCCCCCGAGCTCAATTTCGGTTTATAAACAAAAAGGGCTGGATACTTATGTAAATAAGGTTTTTGTTTTTTAATTTGAATACATTTGCAAAAATTTCTAAAAACGTATTTTCGCTTTGTCTTTAGGGGGTCTTTGTGTGTAGATTCCTGAGGATTTCTCCCACTTATTTAATCAATTTTAGAATTAAGGATGTAAATGTGAACAAAATGTGGAAAAGGTCAAGGGTCTAAATACCTTTCCGAAGCACTGTAAATCAAGAAAAACTTAAAGTATGCATTTTACAAATAGTTTTAACATACAAACTTTATGTCGCAAAAAAGAACATGTTCGCTCTGGTAGAACGTTTATTTGATAGCCGTTTTTCTGCAGTGTTCATGTACATGACAAAAAATAAACGCAACATGGTTGGTCCCATGTTAAAGCTGAAAGAAAAAATCCAGAAATGTTTCCATATTGCAAACAAAAAGCTATTTCTCTCAAAAATATCAAGACGCTGAATAAAGCATGATCTTACACAGGTGGACATTTGTGCTGGGGACAAAAAGGCCACTCTTAAAAATGTGCAAGTTTATCACACAACACAATGCACAGATGTCAAGGTTAGAGGAGCTGCAATGGCATGCTGAGCAGGAATTTCCAACCAGAGCTGTTTGCCAGAGAATGTAATGTCACTTTCTCTACCATTAAGACGCCCTCCCTCCAACATCATTTTAGAGAATTTGGCAGTACGTTCCAACCGGCCCTCCACAACCGCAGACCACGTGGAACCATGCCAGCCCAGGGACATCACATCTGGCTTCTTCACCTGCGGGATCGTCTCAGACCAGCCACCCGAAAGCCGATGAAACTGAGGAGTATATTACAGTTGAAGTCGTAAGGTTACATTACACATTAGACAAAAAATTTAAACTCAGTTTTTCACAAATTTCCTGACATTTAATCCTAGTTAAACTGCTCTCTGTTTTAGGTCAGTTAGGATCACTACTTTATTTAAGAATGTGAAATGTCAGAATATGGTAGATGAGAAGGACTTATCTATATTTCTATGTATTTCACCACATTCCAGGGGTCAGAAGTTACATACACTCAATTAGTATTTGGTAGCATTCCTTTAAATGTTTAATTGGATAAAAGTTCGGGTAGCCTCCAACAAACTTCCCACAAAATAAGTTGGGTGAATGGCCCATCCTCGAACAGAGCTGGTGTAACTGAGTCACGTTTTGTAGGCCTCTTGCCTCGCACACACTTTTTCAGTCGCCCACATATTTTCTATAGGATGAGGTCAGGGCTTTGTGTAGGGCACTCCATACCTGACTTGTTGTTCCTAAAGCCATTTTGTCACAACTTTGGAAAGTATGCTTGGGGGTCATTGTCCATTTGGAAGACCCATTTGCAACCAAGCTTTAACTCCTGACGAGTCTGAGATGTTGCTTCAATATAGCCACATCCATTTTCTTCCTATGATGCCATTCTATTGTTGAAGTGCACAGTCCCTCTGCAGCAAAGCACCCCCACAGCATGATAATAATAATATAATATGCCATTAGCAGACGCTTTTATTCCAAAGCGACTTACAGTCATGCGTGCATACATTTTGTGTATGGGTGGTCCGGGGATCGCAACCCACAACCTTGGCGTTAACAAGCGCCGTGCTCTACCAGCTGAGACTACAAGAGGGACCATGTGCTGGTCCACCACGTTTCTTCACGGTTGGGTGGGTTCTTACGGCTTGCAAGAACGCCCTTTTCCTCACAAACATAACGATGGTAATCTGGCCAAAGAGTTATATTTTTGTTTTCATCAGACCAGAGGACATTTTCCAAAAAGTATGTCTTTGGCCCCATGTGCAGTGCAAAACCGTAGTCCTTTGCTGTTTGTTCTGGGGAGTTATTTGCACTCTTTGCAACAAAGTAGTTCATCTCTAGGGACAGAACAGAACGCATCTCCTTACTGAGAGGTATGACGGCGCGTGTCCCATGGTGTTAATACTTGCGTACTCTTGTTTGTCAGATGAACGTGGTACCATCAGGCGTTCGGAAATTCTCCCAAGGATGAACCAGACTTGTGAGGTCTACAAATTTTTTCAGATCTTGCTGATTCTTTTGATTTTCCAGGATGTCAAGCAAAGAGGCACTGAGTTTGAACGTAGGCCTTGAATACATCCACAGGTACACCTCCAATTGGATCAAAATTTATGTCAATTAGCCGTCAGAAAAGCTCTAAAAACCATGACTAATTTTCTGGAAATTCAAAGATGTTTTTAAAGGCACAGTCAAAACTAGTGTATGTATAACTTCTGAACACTGGAATTGTGATACTAGTGAATTATAAGTGAAATAAGCTGTCTGTAAAGATGTTGGAAAAAGACTTGTGTCATGCACCAAGTAGATGTCCTAACGATTTGCCTCTCCCAAAAAATATAAGTATTAGTTAACATAAATTGTGGAGTGGTGAAAAACAAGTTTTCATGGATTCAACCTAAGTGTATTTGTAAACTCCCCGATTGTACGGTATGTCCTGTAATAATAAAGGACTTTTGTGGGGGAAAACTCATTCTGATTGGCTGGGCCTGGCTCCGCAGTGGCTGCAACCCTGCCCAAGTCGTGTGAAATCAATTGATTAGGCCTACTTAATTCATTTAAATTGACTGATTTCCTTATATGAACTGTAACTCTGTAAAATTGTTGAAATTGTCGCATGTGGCATTTATAATTTGTTGTTCAGTTAAAAAGGATATTAGGGGAAATTTTCTTCTTGTGCAAGCAGTAAACGTTTCAAACGTACTATTAGATTAACCTGACTACCACAATTTTTCGATTATTGTGACATGTAACCGTTGTTTCATCGTCAGACAGGAACAAGTTCACCCAGTAGATATTCTCACGGACATAATGATTGACAGCATGGTTTGTTGTACTACTAAGTACTAAAAGAACTGGAAAGCATTTCCCCACTGAATGATCTTCAGCCAGAGCTGGCCACGAGTCGAGATGATTCTTCGATTCAAACTGTCGAATTTCATCTCCTTTCTATTTTCCCAAACAGTCGCTTTCATAATCGCAGAAAATCCTCTTCCCACCCCACACCATCATGTGTCATTCAGGAGAACACTGCATGTCTTCATGTATAAATGTCTAGAAAGATTGACATTGCGTCTCACACATCAAATAATAATAAGTAAATACTGATAATGCGGGATGAAAGCAAAGAGTTATTTTGGAAGGAGGGATTTGTATCATGTGTAAAAGGTCCAACGGATTCTTTTACCATATTCCACCAGTCTGGTCCTTTGAAATCATCACGTACTCAAATAGTTCTTAAAACAAGGCTCCGCCCAATGCAAACCTTATGCTTCCCACCTCGAAATCAATTGCTACAGCACTTCGCCACACCAAAAACAAGGATTAACACCAATCTGTTTGGACAGCTTCACACCGGGCTCTCAAAAGGGCTGGTAAATATAGAATGTAGTACAGGTTGTGGATAATTAGGGTAATGCAAGTGTATGAGAACGGGGATACATCAGTCAGTGGTGAGAATAATAAAAGAAGATGTTGCCTCTTATTGGCAGCTGTCTAAAATCCATGCCTGTATGTTCCAGACGACGCCCACGGCATGAAATAACGTCCTCTCATTACCCGAGGGGGTACATGTGACACGCGTCTGTGGAGGCAAAAATGCATCCCACCATATAACATGCATCTGCTCTGATGAACAATCAAGACACCCAATGAAACCAATACAACCCTCTAAATGGAGAATGAGGTGGAGAGTAATTGCAAGAACAGGCAGCTTGGGTAGAGCTGAACACTATCTGCACCCACTGAGGGCCTGCTGGCACCAATCACACATGCTTCACAATCTTGAGGACATTAACTAATATCACAAAATCAATGCTTGAGTTGCACTCTTATAAGCAACCTGGACATGTCAGTGAATCAGAGAAGCCCCTCAAACAGATCAGGAACCCGGCGGGCAACTTCAGTCCTCTGGCAGGCCAAAATGTCAGCTGATTCTTTAAGGGCACACAATACACTGGTATCCCAGGTCTAAAGCACATGGTGATTTGGGGAAAAGGAAACAAAAAACACCAATACATTCTGAGGACCACCAGAGTTTCCCAGTCTCTGCCAACAAAGGTTCAACTAAATATCAAAATCACAACTAAATCGCAACAAAAACCGACTGGATGGGAAATTGTCGAAAAACATATTTATTGATTTCGCAATCAGAACGTCTATGAGCTGGGTCTCTCCTTCTTGCTTTGTGAGGGCCAGCAGGGAGGACGTAGCCACTTGGACCACCTTGAAACGTACACCGGGGATATCCGACGGCGTGTCCCTTAAGTCCGAATCCGGCCACCAGAACTTCGTCGTTTTCCTGAAAGACAAGGGAGGAAACAAAGAATACACACAACATGTATAGCAGGCAAGATGAATCTTTGCATACCAAAAGATAGTCCCAGATACACCTCACAACCATATATTTATGCTTAGATTATTCAGGCTCTATGCTGAATTTTTATTTTTACAAGGAGCACGTGGGCGGCCAAATTGAAAAAATGCAGGGCACAAAAAGTATTCAGGCACACAATGAAAAAATATCTAACAATAGACAATGCACCGATCTAAAAAGTAGAATGGAATAATAAAATTAACGCAATATTAGGTTACACGAAAATCTTAATTTTTCTAGGCGCATTGGTGCTCCTAAATTCAATATATACAAGGGAACACATCAAATATTTAGGCAGCACTGTTATTATGGGGAGAGTCTTTGCATTTGTTAGTGGATATCAGGCACAGTTTATTGACACTAAAACTGCACAGCAGACCATTTACATAGGGATGTAAATAAAAAAAATTATAGTAGTTGAATTGACTCCATCACTTCTTGTACTGAGTTCTAGGCAATCAGAAACATATAACTAAAAAACACTACTTGGGAAAATGCTTGGGCCCAGGCTGACTAGTTTGGGACTCTTACCTCGATGAAGTTCAAGCAACATCATTGGGGACAAAGGCGTGATCTTCTTGCCATTCTTGATGAGCTGGACCCTTACAGACTTCTTAATGGCGGAGTTGGGCTGCTTAGCTTCAACACACGTAAGGACAGGGAGAGAAAACATTGGAACTGGCATACCAGGATGACAGGCATTTCATGCATGATACATGACTGATACTCAGAGAAGGACATTAGGGTCTGTATTAACGGTCCCAGAGTAGCAGGGCTGCTGTGGAACTATAATCTGTTTTGGGCGTTTTAGATTATGCTGAATAAGATTAAATGTGGAAACAGGGTGAGAGGACCTGAAAAACTAATCTGCACTCAGGACAAGCACTTTCTGGAATACGGAAGCTGGAATCATTAGTGAGGACATCGGGGTGTGTTGTGATTGTACTTACACTTTTCAAGTACGATTTCCTTGCGTGGGAAGCGCCTCCGAAGGGGTTAGCCTTCAGGGCAGTGCCGGAGGAATTGGGCCTTTTTGTACTGTTTCTCGGCATCTCTGCTCACGCGGTGGTTACGCAGCTTACTGGCTGTACGCGGACCGCGACACTTTCCTTAAGGGATTACAAAAGTAAATCGTTAAAATGGTAGCCATCTAGCTTTTATGAATATATTGTAAAACAAAAATTGTTTGGTCCATCAGGCAATACCGTAGCTAGTGAAGATATCGGACATGAACACCGCATCCAAGTGCGGTTAGCACTGTAGCAGCTAGCTAACAATTAAAGTTAATTTAAAAAAATTAAGTAACTTTAACCAAATTGTTTAAGCACAGTTCGCGGCCAAATACATCCATTTCAATACTTTGTAACCAAAACTTGGGTAATGGCTACATAAATGTTGTGTGCCTGCTGAAAGAATGAGCAAGGGAAGAGCTGGCCTAGGACTAACTGCAGTTATGGCCGTCTCCACGTTGCGGAGTTCCGCACAGTTGGCGGCTGGTAAAAGTTAGAGCATGTTATAAATACATCTCTGTTCTGCCACGATTTATAACGAAATGGTAAAAAGGTCATTCAAAATTCCATGTCAAGGTAGACAATACATTGATATATTTTGTAAACGTTCCGTTCAATAGAACATTTACGTACCCATCTTGCAGATTACGATCCCAGGCAGAAAGAAAGAAGCCAGAAACTCCGCGGGCAAGTCTCCTTGCAGGACCCCAGAGGTTCTGTGGTGGATACTAACATGCCGGTTTTGGGGTTGTTTTCTCGCCGTAAATTGACGTATTATAAATGTAGTACATTTAAATAAACATTATTGAAAATTACACAAATTTTAGGGCAAAGCCCAGTTACTATTAGATACCTATTTTATTAAATCAAGGGCTATTTAATAATGAGATCGTTTTAACATGCCTGAATGAAAATGCGACAGATCATCAGTTCAAACGGCCTGAAGAAGATATTGTATCTGATTCAAGATGATATAGAGCCGGTAAATTATGCGTGAGGTTAAATCCCTGCCTTTACTTGCCTAGCTAGCTAATATACTACAACCTCCACCATGGTGGATTTGAGATGTTTTATAAAGGAGAGGGTCTTTAGCAGTAGGATGGCAGTGGCATACAACTGGAAACGGTTCCCAGTCTACTAGGCTGCCCATCACTAGTAGACTAATTTGACTATCTTGCTTTGGCAGTCTAATTTCATGTGACCAAAGACTACAAGAATTCATTCAAGATGTCCTCTAGTAATATACAGTTGAGGACAGTGACAACATTTTGTGTTGTTTGGCTCTGTACTCCAGCACTGGATTTGATTACAAAGACTATGAGGTTAAAGTGCAGACTGTCAGCTTTAATTTGAGGGTAGCTCATCCATATTGGGTCAGTGAACCATTTAGAAATTGCATCACTTTTATTGAATTACCCTCCATTTTAGGGAACCAAAAGAATTTTGGACAAATTCACTTATATGTGTATTAAAGTAATCAAAAAGTAGTACCGATAGCCTATTGGGTTACTATATGCTAGACGCAATGGAGTGCTGGATGCAGTTGCAGTTTGTTTTGGTTGTGTTTCAGATTATTTTGTGCCAAATGGAAATTAATGGTAAATAATGTATTATGTCATTCTGGAGACACTTTTATTGTAAATAACAAATATTATATGTTTCTAAACAATTCCTACTAATGTGGGATTTCTCTACCATGATTATGGTTCATCATTAATGAATTGTGGAAAAATTATAGTGAGAAAGTTACAGAGGCACAAAAATTTATCCAAAATAACATTGGTTCCCTAAAAAGTGCGGTCATTCTTAAACGTACCTGATATGAATTTGAAAATACCCTCAAATTAAAGCTGTCAGTCTGCACTTAAATTTATAGCATGTATAATTTCATTGCTGGAGTACAGACTAAAACAACAACCCAAAAATGTTTGTCACCTGTTCCAAATACTTTGGACTGCACTTTTGGACTGCCACTGTATGTGATCCAAGATGGGCGTAGCAGTGTGGTCGTGTTTCTTGTAGTGTCCTTGTGTAAAATAGCCAGGTTTTTTCAGTTTTTTGTCTATTTTGATATATTTCCTCAATTTTTACTTTTCATTCTTTAACTAAATATACTTTCCTGCAACCCGCCCCAACCAACGTGGAAAGGATCTCTTATTTCTTTATAACTTTTATCAAGAACTTAAGCTGAAACTAGTCTAGCTGCAAATCCGAATGGCTGGGTGCAGCTAGCTACTTGTATTAGCCACCGTTAGTGTCTTCACCATTGTTCCGTGGCCTGCACTACCCACCAGCCAGCTCTAGCTCTAGCCTGGACAATTTGTCGGCCAGCTGCACAGCTTGCTATCGACCCAGAGCATTATAGGAATTTTCTGCCGAAATCACTGACCCTCGCCCACCCCCCCCCACCGTATTCATCGCAACTAGCTAGCTGCAAACCGAATGGCTGTTGTCGTGGCTAATTACCATTGCCCCTTAGCAAGCAAAACGTTAACCCTTGAGCTAGACTCGAGCCAGGTCCATCTCCCGGCATCTACCTCTTGTCAACTGGACGGGAACCTCCTAGTGTTGACACGAAGCCCCGCCTATCCAACAAGACTGGTCTGCGACGAAATTGTCTGATGTGGTTTAAAAACAGGCTTCCCTTTTACGACGTCGACCACGAAGATCCATCTGCTAGCCCGGCCCGATAGCCACGAAGCCATGCTCGTGCTCGCCAGTGCTGTAGCAGCCCCCGAACTCCCTCCGAAACTCTTCCTATGCTGTCACCGCTATGATAACTCACGACTATACAGCTGATGCCTGATGGATGTTCCTTTAACGGTACGCATCCCTGTTATGTTTAGCATCAGCCCAAACTTTGTTCGCCATTACCAGCTGTTGTTTTAGCTCTCTCGAATACACCTGTGATTGCTTATGCCTCTTCCCAGTCATATGCCTTGATTATTGCTGTTCGGTTATTTCTTATTGTACTATTCACTGTAGAGCCCCCGTCCAGCTCAACCTGCCTTAGATAGCTCCTGTCCCAACCCCCATACACGTGGAGACTGGACTCAACGGCGGCTCTATGATGTATATCTTCATCGTTACCCAACGCTTAGGTTACCTCCACTGTACTCATATCCTGGTCTGTACATAATGCCCTGAATCTAGTCTACAAACGCCCGGAATGTTGCCCCTTTTTTCTCTGTACCCAAGGACTAGAAGACAGTTCTTAAAGCCTTTAAAGCCGTATCCTTATTCTACTCGTCCTCTGTTCCTCTGGCGATGTAGAGGTTAACCCAGGCCTGTATCCCCAGATCATACTAATCCCATCGTTAGATTTGTTGACTTCTGTAACCGTAAAAGCCTTGGTTTCTGCCACATTAAACATCAGAAGCATCCTCCCTAAGTTTGAGTTAGCACACTCCGCCACCCTGATGTTTAGCAGTGTCGGAAGCCTGGCTTAGGAAGGTCCCAAAAAACTCAAGGAATGTCAATCCCCAACTACCATTTTCCATCTCGATAGAACTGCCAAAGGGGGTGGGGTTGCAATCTACTGTAGGATAGAGCTCTGCAGGCTATCATACATCCAGGTCTGGCCCCAGGCCAACCTACATCTAAACTAGATGCCCTCAATCTCAACACAAAATATCAACGAACCATACCAGGTACAACCCTAAATCTGTTAAACATGGGCACCCTAATAGATATTAATCCTGACAAAATTTACCCTCTAAATACACCCGCGTCTTCAACAGGATCTCAGCGACACTGCATTATTGCCTGCGTCCGTATAAGGGTCCACGGTCAAACGACCACCCTTCATCACTGTCAAACGCTCCCTAAAAACTTAACGAGGAGTCCTTTCTAATTGACCTGGCCGGGTATCTGGGATGGATATTGAACCTCATTCCGTCAGTAGAGGATGGACGGTTGTTCTTAAAGGCTTTCCCGCTAATCTTAAAGTATTAAGCATGCCACATCAAAAAATTCAGAACTAAGAACAGATATAGCCCCTTGTCTCCTCAGACTTGATCGCCCTTGACCAGCACAAAAAACCTGTGGCGTACGCATTAACTCGAACAGCACGGATATGCATCCTTTTTCAGGGAGTCTCAGGAACCAATATACACCATCAGTTATGAAATGAAAGGCTAGCTTTTTCAAACAGAAATTGCATCCTGTTAGCACTAACTCCAAAAAAGTTTTGGACACTGTAAAGTCCATGGAGAATAGAGCACCTCCTCCCAAACTGCCCACTGCACTGAGGTGGAAAAAAACACTATACCACCGATAAATCTACAATAATCGAGAATTTCAACAAGCATTTTGCTACGGATGCCATGCTTCTCCACCTGGCTACCACTACCCAGCCACCAGCTCTGCCACCCTCCGCTGCAACTTGCCCATGCGCCCCCCGCTTTTCTCCTTCACACAAATGTAGACAGCTGATGTTTGAAAGAGCATGCAAAATATGGACCCCCTACAAATAAGCTGGGCTAGACAATCGTGGACCCTTTCTGTTAATTCCGCCGCCGAAATTGTCCACAACCCTGTTACTAGCCTGTTCAACCTCTCTTCATAACGTCTGATGATCCCCAGAGATTGGAAAACTGCCGCGGTCATCCCCCTCTTCAACGGGGGTGACACTTTAATACAAACGGTTACAGACCTATATTCCATCCGCCCTGCTTTGGAAAGTCTTTGAAAGCCAAGTAACAAAGATCCACGACCATTTTAGAATCCCACCGCTATGCAAAATCGGTTTCCGAAGCCATGAGTCATTGGTGAACCTCAGCCACGCTTCCTAAACGATACTATAACCGCGATCGATAAAAGACAGAGTACTGCGCAGCCATCTTCATCGACCTGGCCCAAGGCCTTTCGACTCTGTCAACCACCGCATTCTTATTGGAAGACTAAATTAGCTTAGTTTCTCAATGACTGCCTCGCCGGTCACCAACTACTTCTCAGATAGAGTTCAATGGAGTAAAATCGGAGGGCCTGTTGTCTGGACCTCTGGCAGTCTCTATGGGGTTGCCACAGGGGTTCAATTCTGGGCCGACTCTATTCTCTGTGATATCAATAATGGCGCCTTGCTGCTGGTGACGCTCGGATCCACATTACACCTCTATCAGACGACAACATTTTGTATACATCTGGCCCTTCATGGAAACTGTGTTAACAAAACCTCCCAAACGAGCTTAAACGCCATACAACACTCCTTCCGTAGCCTCCAACGTTCCTAAACACTATTTTGTTAAAACTAAATGCATGCCTCTTCAAACGACGCTGCCTGGCACCGCCCACCCGAATAGAACTCCACACTCTCGGTGGGTTCTGACCTAGAGTTATGTGGACAAATACAATACCTAGAGGGTCTGGTTAGACTGTAAACTCTCCTTCCAGAACTCACAGTAAGAATCTCCAATCAAAAGTTAGATCTTAGAATCGGCTTCTATTTCGCAAACGCCTCCTCACTCATGCTACCAAACAATGCCCTCGTTAAAAAATGGACTATTCACCGATCCTTGACTTCAGGCGATGTCATTACACATAGCATCAAAACACTTCTACTCAGCAAACTGGATGTAGTCTTATCCAACAGTGCCATACGTTTTTGTAACCAAAGCCCCCAAATATACTACCCACCACTGTGAGTACGCTATTGTTGGCTGGGCCCCTCACACTACATATTCGTCGCCAAACCACTGGCTCAGGTCATCAATAAATCACTGTAGGCAAATTCCATGTTCTTTTTAGCTCAACTGGTCACCATAGCAACACCCACCTGTAGTCTTGCTCCAGCAGGTATATCTAACTGGTGTTCCTCCCCAAAGCCAAAGACCTCCTTTGGCGCCATTCCTTCCAGTTCTCTGCTGCCAATGACTGGACGAAACTGCAAAAATCTCTGAACCTGGAGACTCTTATCTCCCTCACTAACATTAAGCATCAGTTGTCAGAAGCAAGCGTACGAGCATGAACCCTGTACACAGCATTCTGAAATGTAGTCACAAAACTACCTCCTTCCCCATATTGTATTTATTTGCTATTGACACTCCAAGTATCTCTATTTGACACATCATCTTTTGCAACTATGGCTTTTTATTGCCTTACCTCATAACTTACTACATTCGCACACACTAGTATATATATTTTCTGTTGTGTAGATTTTTTTACTTATGTTTTTGTTTACCCCATATGTAACTCTGCTGTTGTTGTTTTTATCGCATGCGTTGCTTTATCGTGGCCCCAGGTCGCAGTTGTAAATGGAGAACTTGTTCTCAACTGGCCTACCTGTTAAAAAAAGGTGAAAATAAAAATAAAATAAGAATGTCAGGAAACCATGTGATGAGTGAGGGTAGGCAGCGGTATTTAACAGTATTGCTTTGTCCTTTCCTCAACCCACCTGGGATTGAATCAGGACCCCCTACACACATCGACAACAGTACCTCGCATTCGTTACCCAAGCCCCACAAAAGCCGCGGGGCCCTGCAGAGGCAGCAACAGAGCAAATGAAGCAACTACTTCGAGGTCCTCAGAGGAGGGTGACATCACCGATGGCAATGCCACTAGCGCTTCTACCGCTAACTAGCCAACCATTTCACACCCAGTTACAGCAGCAGGCACCGTATTTCAAATTTTATTGTGCACAAACTGACAGGTTGTTACCACCCTTAATTAAACAAAAAAAATAACTATTATCATTATTATGAGCATTTGCTATTATATTATGATGTTTTAAAGGAAGGTCGGGACAATAATCCCCGGACGTTTATAAGAAATCCCGCTACGCCCTCAGATGAACGTCAAACAGGCAATAGCGTCATACAGGATAAAGATGAACTCCTAGTCACCGGCTCTGATGCTCGTTAGGATGTGGCAGGGCTGACAAACTATTACGGACTACAAAGAGAAACCCAGCCGCCTGAGGCTGCCAGTGGACGCGAGCCTACCAGATGAGCTAAATGCCTTTTATGCTCGCTTCGAGCAAGCAACACTAAAGCACGCGTTCAACACCATAGTGCCCACAATATACATTTTTTTTGATTTAGCACGAGCTCTTATCCAGAGCAACTACAAGTTAGTGAGTGCATACATTATTTTAAAAGTATTTTTATTTTTATACTGGCCCACCGTGGGGATCAAAACCCACAACCCCTGGCGTTGCAAAACACCATGCTACTACCAACTGAGCTATATCCCTGCGGCCATTCCCTCCCCTACCCCTGGAGCCAATTGTGCGCTGCCCCATGGGTCTCCCGGTCGACGGCCGGCTACGACAGAGCTGGATTCGAAACCAAGATCTCTAGTGGCAATGCCTTAGACCACTGCGCCACTCAGGAGATCGCTAAAGCTAAGGACCCTGGACTAAACACCTCCCTCTGCAAATGGATCCTGACTTCCTGACGGGGGCCCCGCCCCCAGGTTGGTAAGGGTAGGCAAACAACACATCTGCCACGTGATCCTCAAACACTGGGGCCCCTCAGGGGTGCGTGCTTAGTCACATCCTGTTAATCCCGTTTCACCCACACTGCGGACCAAACAGGACTCAAAAACACATCATTAAAGTTTGCTGATGACACAAACAGTGGTAGGCCTGATCACAGACAATGATGAGAAGCACTATAGGGATGAGGTCAGAGGGACCTGGCTAGTGGGGGGCCAGGACAACAACCACCCTCAATGTGGAAGCAAGACAAAGGAGGTGATTGTGGACTACAGGAAAAGGCGGGGCCAAACAGGCCCCCATTAACATCGACAGGGCTGTAGTTGAGTGGGTCGAGAAGTTTCAAGTTCCTTGGTGTCCACATCACAACAAACTATCATGTCCAAACCCACCAAGACAGTCTGAAGAGGGACGAAACACGTTTCCCCCTCAGGAGACTGAAAAGATTAGGCATGGGGTCCTCAGATCCTGAAAGAAAAAAGTTCTACAGCTGGCAGCCCATCGAGAGCACCTGACCGGTTCATCACCGCCTGTATGCAACTGCTCGCGCATCTTGACCGTAAGCGCTAACGAGGGTAGTGCGTACGGCCCAGTACATCAAATCCCAAATCAAATCAAAATTTTTTATTTGCCACATGCGCCGAATACAACAGTGTGGACCTTAAAGTGAAATGCTTACTGACAAGCCCTTAACCAACCAATGCAGTTTTTAAGAAAATAAGAACAAATAGATAAGTAAAAAATAAAAATAGCAAATAATTAAAAGAGCAGTAGAAAATAAATAACACTAGGGGAGGCTATATACAGGGGGGGTAACGGGACAGAGTCAATGTGCGGGGGTGGCACCGTTTAGCGAGGTATTGAGGTAGTATGGACATGTGGGTAGAGTTTAAAGTGACTATGCATAAGATAATAAAACAGAGAGGCAGCAGGTAAAAGAGGGGGTTGGGGGCTGGCGGGGCAATGCAAATAGTCCGGGTTAGCCATGATTAGCTGTTTCATAAAGTCTTATGGCTTGGGATTAGGAAAGCTTGTTTAAGAAGCCTTTTGGACCTAAGAATTGGAGCAAGCTTCCTGCATTCAGAACTACAGTTACGTCTGAAGTTACATAACACCTTAGCCAAATAACATTTCAAACTCAGTTCACAAGTCCTGACATTTTATCCTATAAGAATTCCCTGTTTAGGTCAGTAGGATCACCACTTTATTTTAAGATGTTGAAATGTCAGAATAATAGTAGAGACCATGATTTATTTAAGCTTTATTCTTCGATCACATTCCCCAGTGGCGTCAAGAAGTTTACATACACTCAATTAGTATTTGGTAGCATTGCCTATAAATTGTTTAACTTGGATAAACGTTTTCGGGTAGCCTTCCACAAGCTTCCCTAAATTAAGTTGGGGAATTTGGGCCCATTCCTCCTGACAGCGTGTTTTGAAACGAGGTCAGGTGTATAGGCCCTCCTTGCTCAGACATGCTTTCAGCTATGCCCCACACATTTTCTATAGATGACGTCACAGGGCTTTGGTGATGCCACTCCATACCTTGACTTTGTTGTCCTAAAAGCCATTTTGCCACAACTTTGAAGTATGCTTGGGTCAATGTCCATTTGGGAAGGGACCATTGCGACCAAGCTTTAAACTTCCTGACTGATGTCTGAGATGTTGCTTCAATAACAGTCGAGGAAAAAAAGTTATTTGATCCCCTGCGATTTTGTAAGTTTGCCCACTACAAAAAGAAATGATCAGTCTATAATTTTAATGGTAGGTTTTATTGAACAGTGAGAGACAGAATCAACAAAAAATCCAGAAAAACGCATGTCAAAAATGTTATAAATTGATTAGCATTTATGAGGGAAATAAGTATTTGACCCCCTCCATAATCAAAAATCTGTCTGGCTGCCAGTGTCTTTTATACAGGTAACGAGCTGAGATTAGGAGCACACTCTTAAAGGAGTGCTCCTAATCTCAGTTTGTTACTGTCTAAAAACACCTGTCTCCACAGAAGCCAATCAAGCAATCAGATTCCAACTCTCCTCCAGGGCCAGACCAAAGAGCTCTCCAAGGATGTCAGGGACAAGATGTAGAACCTACACAAGGATGGAAGGGGATTCAAAGACCATTGCCAAGCAGCTTGGGAGAAGGTGACAACAGTTGGTGCGATTATTCGCAAATGGGAAGAAACACAAAAAGAACCTGTCAATTCCTCGTGAGTTGCAATGATCATGGAAGAACGGTGAGGAATCAGCCCAGAACTACCACGGCGAGAGAGATTGTCAATGCATCTCAGGCAGCTGGGACCCTAGTCAACAAGAAAACAGATTGGAGAACACACTACGCCGTAAAGGACGAAATCCTGCAGCGCCGCAAGGTCCCCTGCTCAAGAAAGCACATATACAGGGCGTCTGAAGTTTGCCATGATCATCTGAATGTTCAGAGGAGGAAACTGGGTGAAAGTGTTATGGTCAGATGAGAAAAAATCGAGTTTTGGCATCAACTCAACTCGCCCGTTGTTTGGAGGGGAGGAGGAATGCTGGGCCATGACCCCAGAAACACCACCCCACCGCAAACATGGAGGTGGAAAACATTATGCTTTGGGGGTGTTTTTCTGCCAAGGGGACAGGACAACTTCACCGCATCCAAAGGGAGATGGACGGGCCATGTACCCTCACACCTTGGGTTGAGAACCTACTTCCTCAGCCAGGGCATGAAAATGGGTCGGGATGGGTATTCCAGCATGCCAATGACCCAAAACACACGGCCAAGGCAACAAAGGAATGGCCCCAAGAGAAGCACATTAAGCGTCCTGGAAGAGTGTCTTCCTAGCAGTCTCCAGGAACCTTAACCATAGAAAATCTGTGGAGGAGCTGAAGGTTCGAGTTGGCCAAAACGTCCAGCCTCGAAACCTTAATGACTTGGAGAAGATCTGCAAAGAGTGGGACAAATCCCTCCTGAGATGTGTCGCAAACCTGGTGGCCAAACTACAAAAAAGTACTGACCTCTGTGATTGCCAACAAGGGTTTTCCCACCAATTACTAAGTCATGTTGTGCAGAGGGGTCAAATACTTATTCCCTTAATTAAATTGCAATCAAATTGTATACATTTTACATGCATCTTCTGGATTTTGTTGTTGTTATTTTGTTCTCTCATGTGTCAAATAAAACCTACATTAAAAATGATAGACTGCTCATGTCTTTGCAGTGGGAAAACGTATACAAATCAGCAGGGGATCAAATTACTGATTTTCCCTCACTGTATCCAATAATTTCATTTCCTCATGATGCATCTATTTTGTGAGTGCACCAGGCCCTCCGCGCAAGACCCCCACAGCATGAATGCTGCCACCCCCGGCTTCACGGTTGGGATGGTGTTCTTCGGCTTGCAAGTCCCCCTTTTTCCTCCAAAACATAAGATGGTATTATGGCCCAAACAGTTCTATTTTGTTCATCAGAACAGAGGGACATTTCTCCAAAAAGTGATGATCTTTCGGCCCCATGTGCAGTTGCAAACCGTAGTCTGGCTTTTTTTATGGTGGTTTTGGAGCGTTGCTTCTTCCTTGCTGAGCGGCCCCTTTCAGGTTATGTCGATATAGGACTCGTTTTACTGTGGTTATAGATACTTTTGTACCTGTTTCCTCCAGCATCTTCACAAGGTCCTTTGCTGTTGTTCTGGGATTGATTTGCACTTTTCGCACCAAAGTACGTTAATCTCTAGAAGACAGAACGCGTCTCCTTCCTGAGCGGTATGACGGCTGCGTGGTCCCATGGTGTTTATACTTGCATACTATTGTTGTACAGATGAACGTGGTCCCTCAGGCGTTTGGAAATTGCCCCCAAAGGGAAATGAACCAGACTTGTGGAGGTCTACAAATTTTTTTTCTGAGGTCTTGGTTGATTCCTTTTGATTTTCCCATGATGTCAAGCAAAGAGGCACTGAGTTTGAAGGTAGGCCTTGAAATACATCCACAGGTACACCTCCAATTTGACTAAAATTATTTCAATTAGCCTATCAGAAGCTTCTAAAGCCATGACTCATTTTCTGGAATTTTCCAAGCTGTTTTTCGTGTATGTAAATTCTGCCCACTGGAATTGTGATACAGTGAATATAAGTGAAATAATCTGTCTGTAAACAATTTTTGAAAAAATTGACTTTAGAATAGATGTCCTTACCGACTTCCCAAAACACTATAGTTTGTTAACAAGACATTTGTGGAGTGGTTTGAAAAACAATTTTTTAATGACTCCAACCTAAGTGTATGTAAACTTCCGACTTCAACTGTATATACTAGGGGTGTCAGGGGAAAGCCCCAAAATTGTTCAAAGACTCCAGTCACCCAAGTCATAGACTTTTTCTCCTGCTACCGCACGGCAAGCGGTAATGGAGCCCCAAAGTCTAGGACCAAAAGGCTCCTTAACAGCTTCTACCCCACAGCCTAAGACTGCTGAACAATAAATCAAATGGCCACCCGGAACTATTTACATTGACCCCCCCCCCCCCTTTTGTTTTTACACTGCTGCTACCCGTGTCTATTTTCTATGTATAGTCATTTTACCCCTACCTACAGGTACAAATTACCTCGACTAACCTGTACCCCACACATTGACTTGGTACCGGTACCCCCTGTATATAGCCTCATTATTGTTATTTTATTGTGTTACTTTTTATTATTTTCTACTTTAGTTTTTTGATAAATATTTTCTTAACTCTTTTCTTGAACTGCTTTGTTTGGTTAAGGGCTTGAAAGTAAGCATTTCATGGAAAGGGGCGCATGTGAAAAATACAGTTTGATTTGATTTGATGTTTTGGCTATTTTATCATTTATTACTATTTAGATGATTACAATATGAATCAGTCCATTGATACCATTTTTTTTACCCTACTTTTTTATTGTAGCATATTGTACCTAGGCTTGCTTAGGTTTGACTTGGCCCCATTTTATGTATATAATCCTTAATGACCACATGTACCTCTGTGATTAATTACGATTGACTACACCAAAGTAAATTTGATTGTTTCCACAACCACCATGCATCATGTGGGTAATGGTCATGTGGGGTGAAATGTGTATTTTTTGGGATGTGAGCACAGTCTGTTTGACCTGATGAAGATCCGTTTCGGATCTTAATGTAGTCAATAAAGCAGTGAATTGGGAGCTTTAACAGTGTGCGGGACTTCCTGTTCTTTATAAGCATATTGTACAATCTCATCATTCATAGGTTACTGATGACGTTAGGCTAGTCTAGGGGAGAGAACGGGATTCATCATTGTCAGACAGCTATATCCCAGTGATGAGGATGTCAGACAGCTAAATCCCATTGATAAGGATGCAGACAGCTGTATCCCATTGAGGGAAAATGTCAGACAGCTGTATCCCAGTGATGAGAATGAGGATGCACTCCAGGGGTTTAACACGTCTTTCGTCATTTTCATATTGCTTCAATACCCATGATCTTATCGGATCAGACCTTTTTTTTTTCAGAATATTTGTTAAAAATTATTTTTATTTTACCCTTTTTTACCAGGAAATTGACTGGAACGCATTCTCATTTAGAGCAACGACTGGGGAGTTACAGGGGAGAGGAAGGGGGGATGAATGAGCCAATTGGAAGCTGGGATGATTAGTTTGCCATGATGGATGAGGCCCGATAAAGGTTTGTCCTTTAAATTAATCCCAATAGCGATAGCATCGTATCTAGGTCATTTAATCATGGGGGTGCTTTGCCTATCGAAAAAAAAAAAACCCGGGAAGCATACTGACCTTGGGAACATATGATTATCTGTGTATTTATGAATCCGTTTTCTTGAGGAAGCTGATGGGGCTTTGTGTGCGTGTGTTTCTGAGTGGGGTGACCGTGACACATGATTACCCCTCCTCTAGATGCCTATTGGCTGCTGCCCGTGTCCATCATTAGGTTCAGGCTTCTGCTCTTATCGAAGACACATTATGAAGCAATCTCATCTGTAGCATCCCATCTGGCCGGCTCCATGGCAAAACAAGACTTCTTTTTGTTTTTGTATTTTTTTGGTGTCGTTTTTCTGCAGCTCTCTTCGTCCTTTTATCGAGTGTCTGCTGTTGTGGAAAAAGGTAGGTGTGAAAGGAGCTATTTCAACTCTTGGAGTCAGGCAGGGCGATGGATCGTGCTGTGCAGATGATGGCTTGGATATGAGGGTATTTTTATAGTGTGATGGAGACCGTGGGAATGAGGAGAAAGATATAGTTTTAGAAGCATTTGTGAATCTGTAGAAAGCATGATCTCGTATTATCTGTAACCATTGTGATAGTGATTTCCCTCTTGTACATTTGAGATGTGCTGTACTGTTACTGTAGGGTACTAAACTGTAGGGTACTAAACTGTAGGGTACTAAACTGTAGTGTGCACATCTGCAATGCCCAAAAGTAGCTACTCGGGCTCTGTCCGGTGAAATACAAGAGAAAATCCATGGGTGTTGCTCGGAAGCATCAGTTTACAGGCAAATCCATAATGCACTACAGAAATAGGCGGATGAATGCTGCTACGATCAGAGATGAGATGGATCAAATTCTGTATGGTATATTGCGAGACAGCCTACTCGATAAATTACACTATTGCAGTACAGATCAATAAAGATGCTGGATGGAGGAAACGAAATTCTTCTTCTATTTTGTTTTGTGCATTCACCTCAATATGTCTGCGCCACTCAAGTAACCAAAATAGTAAAAAACAGTAATTCAATAATTTTTTGTTGTTATTTCGTAACACAGAAAGAAAAGAAACGCTTTTTCATTCGTTTACAGTTGAATATATTAAATAGAATATGTTAACGATTGATGAAAAGGGTACAGATTTTTTATAGTAAATTCATCAATTGTTTGTAGTGTTCCCATTGACAGCAATTAATTGATTTTTGGTTCTAGTTGCTGACAATGGCATTATTGCTAGTTCAGTGTTAAGAACATGGATAGATAAATATCCCATTAATTTATTTTCTATAAGCCTTTTTTTTTTAACGAATGCAGTAGTACCTAGCGGATCTGGTGATCCACCATATTTGGACTGCAATATGAGATAGCTAGATTGCCCTGTAGATGGGACTCCTGGTGCCTTTTTCTTTTTGACCCCTGCTGACTTCTGACACCCTGGTGTCTCTTCTGACCCTTTGCCCGCCTTCTGAGCCCCTGCTGGACCTTCTGAATCATCCTGTTTTTGGCATGTGGCATGTGGCATGAACAGAGACAATGCCTAGGCTCTAGCAGACCCCCGTCAACCTGTCCTGAATAAGACAGCACATGGGCTTTATACACTACAATAGAAGCTCAGATGTTGTAAATGTTAGGCAGTATTGGGCATGCTAGCTGTTTACCAATGTTCTCCACATCTCATGTTTACATTGATATATCAATTCGGAATTTCGCCTAGGGCTACAGCCTCCTGGTAAGCATTGCCCTGAAGACACAGCAGGGAATTATAACGACTCGTCGCTGTAATGGTAGCTATGTGATATTTAAGCAATAAAGGCTGAGGGGATGTGGTTATATGTCCAACATACCACGGCGAAGGCTGTTCTTAGGCACGACCGCAAAACGCAAATTTCATGGTGATCATGCCCATACGCCTGTGTTAGTATAGTTGCCATATCTACCACAAAGCCTGGGTTGCCTTATTGCTTATATAAACTGCGGTTCCAACTCGTATATCGTAGCAGTTAAAATAAATGTTTTTATGTTCACTACCGTGGTATGTAGTCTGATATACCAGGTCTGTCAGGCTATCAACATTCATGGGCTTGAACCCACCCAGTTTATAAGGTGATTTAATCAGGTGATGAATACATAGAATACAGTATAAAACAAGTCTCCAACCTGAATGATCCGAGAGAGTAAGGTGATAATTCCAAAATGCAATAATCCCGAAAACATAATCAATAGAAATCAAATTTGATGCTAATTTCACTTGTCAGGTGTCTTTTTTTGTATTTATAGAACACGGAACTTAATGATGGAACAGTGTATGCCATAAACTAGTGATTTTTGAGCTTTAGCTGAACCAGACAGCCCCCCCCCTTCCCATGTTACCAAAGTAATTATTCCTTTACCCGCCATGTGTTCCAGACGCCACTTGTAAATCCATGATTTTGTGCTCGTCTGTTAGGACAACTTTTTAACTTCATTAAAAAACCCTCATGTTTAATGTGTGCAACATATTGCCTCAAGCGCCTCCTTAGGCTCTTTTCAGCCCCGTCCGGCATATTCGCGCATGCACAGTACGACGGGCTTGGTGGCAACATGTAGGGTCAGTGTGCAGGCTTTAGTCTGAGCACAGGGAGGACACGTCTAAAAAGCAGCTCTCTCATTAGCTTCGCGTCTCGACCCTCATTAAGTGCTCACATTGATTGCGATGAACACAATAGAATTACATGACATTATTAGCAGCACGCCTTTTATCGCAATAGCGACTTACAGTCAAGTGTCATACATTTTTACGGTGCTGGGTGGCATCCCGGGGAATGAATACACCCCTACCCTGGTGTATACAAGCACCATGCCTAATACCACTTGAGTGTGACAGAGGACCCACTCAATGCCTGGCATAGTGAGTGGTGAGTGACGAGAGATGATCAAACGGATCATATTGCATTACGTAATGGGTGGTCCACAAATTGTGATGGTGCAGCCAGTCAATGACGGCAGCATGGGTGGAGGTAGTACCGAGGGGATTTTTTTAGCTGATGTCTAGGGTGGGTGGGGACAAAGGTAGGAGAAGGCTTCCCTCCCTTCCCCCCTCTAGACCATCACAATCCGGGTTCGAGCTGCCGTTTGAATGATAAGCTTAAATTTCTGCTTGGGTTAGTGGTTTTTGATGATGGCTGCCACTCTAGTGTTTTTGTCACTTTTTAATTGCGTAACAATTGCATACTGCTGGCAAAACAGAACACATAGCACTCCCAAATGTCTTGTTAACATCACTGAACCAGGCCCAACAGAAGATACAGGCCACAGATGGGCTTTTCAATACAAATGTCAGATAAATTACACTTTCACCACTGAGGTACAACTGAATATGATCTATTCCTGTATTAGATAACATTAGTATTAAAACAGTTAGTATATTATCCTCTATAATAGTATTAAAACAAATCGCCACCACACAATGCAGTGCACTGACTGCATGGTGCAAGCCAGATTTTGCCCCTCAATGCTAGATTAAAGATGATTAACGACATTCATATAAGGAATTCTGATTCATGCGGAATATAAACACTATTAGCAGGAGGGGGGAAAAACACCTTTATCCAAAGCGACTTACAGTCACACTCTGCCATTACATTTTACGTACGGGTGGTCATGGGAATCGAACCCACTATCATGCATTTGCAAGCGCCATGGCTCTGCATTGTGACTTAAACGCCTGGTGATACTAATAGATGCCTAACCACCCACTGATCTGATTAGACTAGTATTGGTCCAAATGGAGAACTCTACTGGACACCCGAAGACGAAAGCTGATCAAAAAATTTGCTTTGCACATTAAATTACTGAAATTTGCATTGATCTAAAAGTAACAAAGTACAGGGCTAGTTCCTTTAAAATTACAACGCCAAGGTATGGCCAATCCAGGGTTTTGGACGTCAATTCCATTTCACATTCAGGAACGTTAAACTGAAATTACCAATTCTGCAATGCCGAAGATTGTGAAGTGTTTAGTTTACTTTCTGAATGGAATCCAACACATGACTGCCTGACAGTTCCAAAGTAGTCCTAATCAGATCTGGGGGGGCAGAACAGATACTAGGCTAATACTAATCCCCCTTAGACCTAAATAAGGACAACGCATGGTCTGGGAAGAGTTGTTAGTAAATTAACTTTTATTGTTTAAGGAAAATTCTGAAAGAAGATTAGTGTGTTTTTTCTTCTCACTATCTGATCCCCCATAGGCCTCGGGGGTGTTCAATGACAGACATGTATTTCGTTTTTAAATCTATAGCACTTTATGTTTTTTTTCAGAGAGACAGAATAATAATGTTTTTTTTAATTAAAAATGCTATACAGTATATCCGCCTCAACTCCTCAGATAAATAATAATAGTACTAGCTAGGTTTTACACAGTCCAAATGTAAACAAATAACTACATTTTTAAATAAAGAACTGTACAAATTATACATGTTGTGATTTTTATGATGTCATGTTTCAGTCTACCATTATCCCCTACATCTCCAGTCCCATGTAAATACTATACGGGATATTTTATGTTGATGTTCACTGTACCAGTACCTTTATAGCTACCTCTAATATCAATCTGAAATAATAATTTATTTCCGTGTGTTACAGTTTTAGAGCGGGCACACATCCCCAAGATATTTAGTGTTCCAAACAGTGAGTTATTTGTAATATTGTCAATTGTTGATGTATGCGTGTTGAATGATGGTTTTATTTATTTTTTACATTCTTTATGGTATGTGATAAAAGGCAATTCCACTAGTAAAAACACTTCACCTTATGTTGTTAATGTCGTAGTGACACCTGCGGTAGTAGTGACACATTATAGTCATTTAGCAGGACTACTCTATCCAGAGCGACTTAAAGTTAGTGAATACATTATTTTTATTTTTATACTGGCCCTAGTGGGAAAACGAACCAACAACCCTCGGCGTTGCAAACGCTAGCTCTGATAGGAGCATAGCATGAGCTACATCCCGCCGGCCATTCCCTCCCTACCTTGGACAATTTGCGCCGCCCATGAGTCCCAGTCAGCGGACGGTCTGCGACAGGAGCCTTGGATTCTGAACCAGGATCTCTAGTGGCACAGTTAGCACTGCAATGCAGTGCCTTAGACCACTGCGCCACTCAGGAGACACATTGTGACACATTGTTAATATATAGTAATTTGACAATTGCTTTATAAGTTCTAAATATTGTATTTAATAACATTCTCTCTTTCTCCTTGTATACAGATGGGTTGGCTGCCCAGAGCCACAGTGCTGCTTCCGATGGGGAGAGTTCTTCGCTTGCAGCGGAGCACACTCTCAGAAGAGCCCTGCAGGTCCCAATTATTCTCTTTCCTTCCTCTTGAAGTGTGTACTTGTTCACTTCACTTCACTGACTTGAAAGCAAATGACTGGTACCAGACATATGGTGGAAACTCCCACAAGCCAATGCCTCCACCAGATTTGCAGAAAATAATGAACGAGTGCACACTTCAGGAGAAAGGAGATATAGACTACTGTGTGTGTGATTAGACACTAGACTGACGTGTTTCTAGGAATCCAATATGGCCTTGTTCATGAAAAAAGCTTTTATTCCCAGCCATCTGAAACTAATCCAGACAGAAGGCTTAGTCTCACGTGAGATAAACCATTAGATTTATTGTCAACAAAAACTTATAACAGATTCCTAACAACAACACCTGTACACATGTCTTATTGGTCAATGAACGCCCACTGTAGCCCCCACAATGAGATGAAAAGCAATCTGTAATAGTACTTCAGATTACTGTTGTTTGTCAGTCAATGAGCCACCATCTTATCTCTTTCTACCTCTCCTTCTCCTTTTCTTCTACTCTCTCTGTCCCTCTTTCACCTCATCCTGTTTCATCCTCTCTTTCCCACTCTCAGCCTTCTGGGTGGCAGCTGGACCCCCACACAGAACCAAACGGAGGCTACTGCAAACATCGAGCACTGTTCCTTACTCTCCTCTGCGCGTGGTTTACAACAGCAAAACATGTATCCTGTTTAGGGCCAGGAAGCTTGCTATCAGGTTCAGGAACAGCACCTTAGTGGATCTCACAGAGAGGCCTTCGGACCCCGATGCACCAGTGGACACCAAGGCTCTATGTGCAGCAAAGACAAAGCAACGTAAGTCTGCTTAGCGGCTGTAGATATTCCTACTGCACTTCAAGAAACATTACTCTTCCTCGCTATCCTCCATTTTTGAAGGATTAAGTAATGACAGTACTATTTAATCTTGTTTTTCCACCAGACTTGTACTACGTTTCGGAGATGTGGAGGACTTGAGAGGACTTGCCATAAGGTTTTCCTCTTCATTCATTTTTACAGCCAATTCTAGGCTATAAGGACCATTATACAAATAATAGATTGGCCATGGTTTTTCTGGTCAGGTCACATGTAGGTAAATAAAACACTTGTTCTGAAGTATATTGTGTGGGGTCCTTTTGGTTGTGATACTTCATATTTATATATTGTACTGACTGTAAGTCTCTCTTGGTAAGAGCATCTGCAAAATTACTAAAATGTAAATGTGTATCAATGTATGCACTGTTCCAACAGACTACAAATGTCCAACACGTTCTACGAGTCGGCAGGGCAGAACTGGTTCATTCTGGAAAGCGTACACATCCACTACAACTGGACCCACGAGGCTACGTTCAATGCCACCGGATGTTTACGCTCCTAGTACCCACTCCTACCACTGTCAGCACGTCAGCAGTCTGCAGAAGTACGACACGCTGCTTGTACCCAGCTCCATCACAGACAACTCGCAAACTGGCACATCACCTTCACAGACTTCCAGGTTGGCATGCATTGTTTTTACGGGAGCATTGTTTTATGGCAGGAAGGTAGGCACGTTTTTAATAGGGGAGGATGTTCTGAGGGTTCTGCTGGAACCCGGCAGCTACTCCTGTTGAATTGTAATGGATAACTGGATAACTTGTATTGTTGTTAAAACTATTGGGAAAATAACAATGAATGATCGGTAAACAGGACTGCAACTTGAGTGTGCTTTATTCAACTCGTTCGTATACATGGCATTTCCTCGTTCTACCACTAGGCGGCGCTATTGGTATACCATACCAATTACTTGTTATTTATTGTATCGTTTTTTTTATTGTGTTTGTGTATGAACCCAGAATATTCATGTTTATTTCATAAAGAGTTACATGATATAGAAAAATCACAAGATTAAAAAGGATGTCATAACCTTTATGTGCTGCGCTGAGACATTGATTTATTAACACTCCAAGTCCCGCTCAGGTAATCCAACCATAAATTATCAGCATTGTCATCATACTGCAGACCCGCAACAGGTAACCCTCATTGACTCTTGTTTTAACCATGTCCTCGCTTGAGGCATAGGCCCAATGATTCAGTTCTAGACAATCTTGTACCTATACCGATTCAAACCAATCCCATGGTATTTTCAATAAGGAGTTTCCTACTGATCATAGCATGCTCGTATTAGAGACTCCATCTGACCTGAAATCCGCAGCTGCTGTCTTGGATTAGTTCATGTAAATGGCAGAAGTTTGATTTCAAAGATGGATTGTATTGAAATTCTGGGTTCTCAATCCAATGTGAAACATTCTTGTAATTTCTGAAATAATTCTGTGCTGGACTCTGATGTGTCTCTATCTGGTTATAATGGTTACAGATCGGGCAGAACTGGCAGAGGTGGGTGTGTTGCCATATTGCCAGTTTAATGTTTCTGTATCTCTTGCTACCTCAGTCCTAAGCAGTTTGATTGCCTTGTTCTTAATGTGGGCCTTAGTCATAATAACCAGCTGACATTAGTAGGATTGTATCGCCCTCCCTCGCTCCTCCATGTCTCTACAATTATTGATTGCTATCTAAGTATGGTAAATATTAACTATTAATTTTGGGCAATTTATTATTGTCATAATGCTGAAGATATTTTCTCTGAGCTAGACCTGTCTCAGCTGATAACTGAGCCTACACGGCCGAATCCTAAAGATCCATCTAAATCTACCCTGATTGATCTTATTTTGACGATACTCCAGATAAATATGTTGCTACTGGGGTTTTCCCTCTGGATTTTAGTGACCATTGCCCAGTTGTCTGTGTCAGCGATGTGAGAATGCATAAATCGGAGCCTCATGTCATCACTAAGAGGAACTTAAAAACTTTAGTGAACAAGCTTTTTTACATAATCTTTATTTTAGTGACCTTGATTGTATCTCAGCTATCCCTTAACCTGATTTAGCTTTAAGCTTTTTTACAAATGTCTTCAATACTATTGTAGATAATCATGCCCCCTTCAAAACCCTTCGAATGCCTGGTTCACTCCGGAATTATCCAAAGTCATTCACAAGAGAAATGTTGCCTGGGTCAAGGCCAGGAACACTGGTTTAGGCCCGGATTGGCAATCGTTTAGTCAACTGAGGAATCAATGTGTAAGACTAATCAGAAAGGCTAAATCTGACTACATTCTGGAAAACTGTCAAATCTCTGAAGGTTGCACTTCCTCGTCTCTGCCCCAACAAATTAATTCAGACTCTGGTCCCATTACGGACAAAAATGGCATCATTGATGCATTTAATCGTCATTTATTAAGCGGGCTATCTTTTAGCGTCTAACCCTACTATCTCTAAGAGTGGGCTAAACGCTGATTCTGGAATTTTGCAGATTGACTCAGAAAACGGTAGTCAAGTTTTTGCATTTCGTAATTTCACAGATTCCTTACTTTCTATAGATACCAATAAATCCACAGGGCTGACCAATTGGAGCCGGGTCTGCTCAAGTGCACTGCCCCCCTCATTGCTGGCTCAGTAACCCATATCTTAAATCTAACTTTGTTATCAGGAAATATTCCAAAAGTATGGAAAACAGCTTTTGTGCTGCACTCCATAAGGGCGGGGTTAGTAGTTGATCTTGATCATTATCGCCCATCTCCAGGCCTGTCTAAGATTCTCGAATCTTTGGTAAATAAGCAACTTCACTCTTTTTCTGTAAGCATGGTATTTTGAATATAAATCAATCTGGGTTTAGGCCAGGGCACAGCACTATCACAGCAACCACATTAATTGTTAATGATATTGTCAGTGCTTTAGACGCTAACATGTATTGTGCTGCTTTGCTTGTGGACTGTCAAAGCGTTTAATACTGTTAATCATGCTATTTTATTGAAGAAGTTGCCCTCAATTGGCCTGGGCTCTGACGCCTGCTCATGGTTCATGATTATCTTAGTGACAGTACTCAGGTCATCGTGATTGATGGGGTTAAGTCCAAATTTCTTGAAATACATAAAGGTGTTCCACAGGGGTCGATACTAGGAACCTGCTCTTTTCACTATTTATATAAATGCTATTGATCATCTGTTAAAATGTTTACATTTCATCTACCGTAATTTTCGGACTATAAGCCGCGCCTTTTTTCCCATTTTTTCGACCCTGCGGCTTATATAACGGTGCGGCTAATCTATGGATTTTTACAGCTAACGGCCACTAGAAGATCTCCTAAATCTATGGATTTTACAGGTTACAGTCCACCAACTTTAACTCTATGGGCTCTATGACCGGTCCGCGCCCCCACACTTTAAGCGGCGGGCTCCAGCAGGAAAAGCTGGAGGCCGAAAAGAGTGAGACAGGTAGCGCACAAAAGTTAAAAGTGGAACCGAGAGTGGTACGAGAGACAGAACGAGAGACAGAACGAGAACAAGACAGACAGACATTACGAAAGCGAGACAGTTTGTGCAAAGGACGTTTTTTAAACAGCCCTCTCTTTCCCGACAATCCCCCCTGTGCAGAACCAATTGCGGAACAGGAGCCACTGAACGCACCACTCTTGCTGGTCACCAGGACTTTGCATGTAAAATATTAGGTCCCAACCAGATCCTAGACCTACAGCCCGGATAGCTCCCCTGCCAACGGTGAGGTCTAGGAGAATTTCGGTTGCGACAACCAACATATCGCCATTTCAACCAAGAAAGAACCAAGAATGACCAATGGAACAGAGCTTATAGCCTTGTCAGGAACTAGAAGAGGAGCGTATCTCATATCCGTTTCTATCATGAACATTTCCTTCAACAGTAAAGTTGAAGATTCACGGATTATGTTATCTTTTTCTGAAACTTTTGTTGGTCTGCTGTTTTCGATTGTGATATCTAGCACTAGCCAGGTAAGATCAGTGCATTAGGCTACATCATGTTAGTACAGTTGCTAATAATAATAAGCCATTTTAGCAGACGCTTTTATCCAAATTAACTTACAGTCAGATTTGCATCATTTTTAATATGGGTGGTCCCGGGGATCAACCCACTACCCTGGGTTACAAGCTCCGTGCTCTACAATTGAGCTCCAGAGGACCAATATTAGCTAGCTACAGTACTTAAAAGTAACAGTAGCTAGCTGTGTGTTTTGATCAGGTTGGCAAATAGTTTGTCCTCATCATCATAAAAATAGTCTAATGACAGCCCCATATTTCCTATTGGCTCCAAATCATAGGTGATTTCATAGTAGGCCTATGTTTTGTCACACCCAGATAGCTATGTTAGATACTTGAAATTACTTAAAAATGTTACTGTGGCTAGCTAGCAAGCAGTTGATATTGAATAAAAATGCACTTGCTTGTGTGTGTGTGTGTTAATGTGCCTGAGCAGCTAAGATGTTAGGTAAAGATTAGACGCATTAATTTAAAGTTCCACTCTATACATCCAATCTGCTCAACTGTTTTACATTACACATCTTATACTCATCTTACAAACCCCCCCACACCTCCCCCCCCCCCCCCCCCCCCCCCCCCCCCCCCCCCCCCTATTTTCCATAGCAGAACATGGAGCAGCCCATCTTCAAAAAGTTGCCAGATGGGGGCCTTGTCTGAAAGACACAGCTCTCTACAGATGCACATTGAGAGCATCCTGCTGCTGCATCACAGCCTGTAATGGCAGTTCAATTGTCCCCCGAAAGATCACCAAGGACTTCAGCCACGAATGTTCTCTCCGCTTCCGACTGTAACGAGCATCCACCACCAGGCAGAAGACTGTTGAAAAGCTGTCCACCTGCACAACCTGCACAACCTGATGTTCACATGCACTAAGATACTATTTCCACTGAACTCTCTGTAACAGTATTGCTTCCATCCCTATCCTTGCCCCAACCTTGGGCTCGAGTCGGGGACCGTCTGAACACATCGACAACTTGTCACCAAAGCATTGTTACCTATCGACTCCACAAAAAAGCTGTAGCACGCTCACTCGCTCCCATAAATGCTGCTATAATTTTTACATTTATTGTACTGCTCACTTTATCACTTGTTGCCATAACAAATTTCATTGTACATCATTGTTACTGCTAATTTTACTCCTACTTTCATACCTTTTAATATTTTTTACCACTTGATTGTTTGTTGTTACTTTTTATTGTTGATATGTTGATATTTCGCTGTGAGAGGGAGACTAATAATGGGACTAAGAAGTCGGAACCTTACTCACGTAGTCAAAGGACTTAAATGGTCTTTTGAAAGTGGAATTGGCTCTGGGCAGCCAAAAGAGCAAATACTCCATCTAAACGTGAATCGATCTCAATTCCAGGACGGTTTTAGAAACATAAATCCCTCTACTGTCATATCAACCAAATAATTTCTAAATGCAAATACCACACTTACTGACACTTTTTAAAACACAGTACGCCAACGTTATTTTAGTGACATGTTTGTTGGCGTCTGTCTTCCGTTACACATAGGTGTAAGAGACGCAGACGCTTTTTAGACACAGTAGTCGACCTCTGAAAACAAGCACTGTAACAGGAGATATGGCCGTGTGGCTCTAACAAAAACTCCCCCGTACAGAAGACGCCTTCGTCCAATGACTCTTATGTGAATGTAATGGAACTGAGAGGTCCATGATCAATGGCACTATCTCAGGAGAAACAAAGAGCTGCAATACAAAAAATATACAGGAGCTCCAAAATGATTGGATAGTGAATGTTTTGTTGTTTTGGCTCTGTACTCTAGACTTTGGATTTGAAATTATACCAATGACTAAGTGGTTGACTGCAGACTGTCAGCTTTATTTGAGGTATGTCCTACATATCGGGTGAACGTTTAGAAATACAGCACTTTTGTACATAGTCACCCATTTTACGGGGACTCAAACTATTGGGGACAAATTAAATTTATGTATTAAAGTGTCAAAAGTAGTTAGAGAGTATTTGGTTCCATATTCCTAGCACGCAATGATTACATACGCTGGTGACTCTACAAAATGTTGGATGTATTTGCTCTTTGTTTGGTTGTGTTTCACATTATTAGGGCCCCAATAGAAATGAATGGTAAATAATGTATTATGTCATTTGGCGAGTCACTTATTGTAAATAAGAATAGAATATGTTTCTAAACAATTCGTAATTAATGTGGATGCTACATGGATTACAGATATCCTGATGAATGTGAATAAAGTGAGTGAGAAAAAGTTACAGAAGCCAAATATCATACCCCCAAGACTGCTAACCTCTCACCATTTCAATAACAGGCGGAGCGTTAGCAAGTAGTTAACATTACGGTTTTTGATGGTGTGAAACTTGCTATTAAATGTATAGATTAAGCCAGTTCTCTTATTGAGATAACATGATTTACAACTCCTGTGGTGTTAGGCTTAACACATTTAGTCTACCCTTGTCTATAAGTTCGAATCCTGAAGTGAGTGGCGGTCCTTGACAAAAAGAGACAATGTATATGGATGATGATGGCAGAGTTACGGGCGTGAGAGGAATGAGGATGTTGAAGAGAAGCTCGACGCTTTCCTACTCTCAGGAGATTGTCACGGTTAGAAATCATTAAAAAAACAACGATTCAAGGCTAAATACAGCAGCTGTGTCGGATTCGTTACAGGGTCGGCATCGGCGAGTATGTTCATTACTGGTAGAAAATGGCCCCGAATTCGCCTCACTTATTATTCCTGGTGGCACCAACTGGACGCTGAGCGATATTCCTTGGCGCAGTCTGGTAGAGCATGAGACTTTAATCTAGGAACTCTCTGTACAATAGATGCAACCTGCAAAATCCAGGTATCCGAATGTCAGGCAAACCCAGAAGCTTGGATGTCAGCCCGGCTAGCTAGTCGGTAGAGCAGTTGGGTGAGGCTTTCTCTCCGCCGAATAATCTCTTAATCTCATGTTCGTTGCCGGTGAGCTCTATTCTCTTGCAAATAACCAACTCACATTAGATAAATAGACCTACACATCCTCTGCAATAGCCCGCTTATGAAACTGCAATTGAGACTTGTCGGGTGCTGTGGCCCAGGGAGACCCAGGGTTCGACTTCCAAGCATCACCTGTAATCACAATGAACTTTCTAAGGGAGTGAAATGGGGCATATTTTCTGTTCAAGCATCGACAGGCACAAGTTAAAAATAGCTGTCCCCAGGTGCAGCCTCAAAAAATCACTCTTCTGCATGCTGCACGCTGCTCTATAGCTAACTGATTGCACCACTGAAAGCACTTTCTTGCAGTCACCAGACTTTGCACAAAGAGACTTAATCTCAGGTTGTAAATTCAGGCTCAAATCGACTTCTGATCTCACCTTGAAACTGCAATCCAGGGTACGAATGTCAGGCAAATCCCAAGCGAGCTCTTGGAGTACAAGGGCCCGGCTGGCCCGCGCCCCTGACACAGTGAGTCAAGGACATTTATGGTTGCGACACAATCATATCGCCGTCTGCAACCAAGAAGTAGCCAAGAATTGCACTCGCAACCAATCCGAGACACAGTGCAATCAAGAAAGTAACCAAGAATTGACCAATGAGGATAGAGCTATGGCAGGACCTTTAAATGCCTAGAAGAGGACCAAATTGAAAAATATATTTCCTCTCAAGTAATTTTCACGAGTTATCTTTATTTTCGAAGTAGCAAAATGTTTTGATGTTTTAATTGATCATCATCATCGATCGGAATATCAGCCGGTTAGCTCAGTGTATTAGGCTACAGTAATATGTTAGCATGGGTAACAAGATTCACAATGTCATACAGTAACGGCTATTCTACCGTTAAGTAAACTGTGTTTTGACCACTGACACAGGTTATCGTAGTAGCTAGCTTAACGTCCGATGACTCGGACCATCAAATAGTAATGTTAACCCACTATTTCCATACTAAGCTGGAGTTATTATTTTATTATACCGTACTAGGCTATCTAAAGAAAGGGGATGTTGTGGCTAGTAGTTGTGTTTTGTCACTCAACCTCAGCGTCAGTAAACCTCGCCTTTGTACTTTTAATTCATTTAGCTAATTGGATAGACCATAGCTATAGGGCAAACACTGTCTTGATATCAATAGGCTCAGGTCATCATGTTAATATGAATTAAAGGCACAAGCGATAGCCTATGCACTTGCTTATGCTTGTGTGTCGGTGTGTGGGTTGTGTAGAAATGCTGCTTTAGCAAGTAGTAGAGAGGACACACTAGGTAGCTAGAGTTTATAACTTCATTATTAATCCAGTCTGCTCACTGTGATTAAAATGAATATCATTTATGCCTATTAAATACACATATTTTTCACAGCAAGACATGGAAGCCAAGCTTCAGAAACGGCCCCCAAATTTGAAGCCTTGTCTTAATAGACAGTAAGGATTCAGGATTTACAGGACAAAACTACTAAAAAGAGCAGGAGTAGGGCTGTGTATCCAGACAAAGGTGGTGGTGCAGCAGAGGCTGTACGCTCCGAGGTGGCCAATCCCAGCAAGCAGGGCACATTCCTCCGGGTCAGCATGAGATGCAGTTTGGCCTTTTATAAGGAGCAGACCTCAAGTGGGTGGTTTGAAAATGTGCGGGGCTAGGCTGGTATTTGTTCGATCGATGGAGAAAGAATCTGCCTCTCAGCCAGCGAGAGTGATTCAAAAAACCATTGCTGCTTATAAGATGGCTTTCAAGGAAAAACATGGAGCTCTTTACCTGAGGGCTAGGGGAGGCTAGCAAAATTAAGTCAACTTCCAGCCATCCTCCCACAAGCCACCAGCCATCCTCCACCAGCCAGCACCACCCTCCACCAGCCAGCCAGCCATCCTCCACCAGCCCAGCAGACTCACCAGCCAGCCATCTCACAGCCAGCCAATCCTCACCAGCAGCCATCCTCCACCAACGCCATCCTCACCACCAGCCAAAAATTCAATTTGGTTCCTGGATCCGTTCACAGCATTTATAAGGCGCGTTGAGACAAATGACTTAGCAATGACCAGCCCAGCTCAGCTAATCCCTACATGTGACGCAGAGTGTCAAAAATGCTTCAGCAAAATGTAATTACAATCAGGGGCGTCGTAGTCACATATAAGTAACTAATTTAGTCCCTCTAACTGCCATGAATGCCACGATGATCCTACAGCTATGTGCCTGAGAACAGATATACTGGTAGCACTGAGCCGGTGTACCCGAGGAGGCAGTCCACTGTGTTCAGCTCCACAATGAAAGACATGAGCCCATCTTACTGCTGCTAAGATTCCAGTAAAGCAATAATAAAACAAGTAAGCAATCCAGAAGAAAGTTGTCAAAACGCCCACGTTAACATATGATGCTTAAGAACAAGGTTAATGAAATCAATAATTTGCTAGTAACAGATGACATTCATATTCTAACTATCTCTGAAACTCACTAGATAATTACATTTGATGATACAGTGGTAGCAATACAAGGTTAACACATTTACAGAAAATATAGAAATGCCAATGGTGGAGGTGTTGCTGTTATATACAGAACCACATTCCTGTGAAGTTAGAGAGGATCCTCATGTTAAATACTGTTGAAGTATGAAGTAATATGGCACAGGTCATCTGCCTCACCTAAAGCCAATTCTGGTGGGAAGCTGCTATAGACCACCAAGTGCTAACAGTCAGATCTGGATAACGTGTGAAATGCGTTGATAATGTATGGATATCAATAGAGAGCTATACTTTCTGGGGATTTAAAATATTGACTGGCTGTCATCAGGCTGCCCACTCACGAGAAAGCTTGTTGCATACCCCACAACACATGCCACCAGAGGTCTCCACAGTCCCAAAGACAAGAACGGACTCTGAGGCGCACAGACTACATAGAGTCATGACTACATGGAACTCTAATACACATCAGGTAACTGATGACAAGCAGTAGAATCAGATTAAAAAACAGGTTAAAAAACACCTTGTGGAAACAGCGGGGGACTGTGAAGAGACACACACACAGGTACATACCAAATACATATAGATACTCACTCTACACACCGTACACATGGATGTTGTATTGTAAATATGTGATGTGGAGTGAGGGGCCTGAGGTGACACAATAAAATGTATGGGCAAAGTGTTATGAAATATAATGTCATGTAATATTTTAAAATTGTAAGAACAGCCTTAAGTTGCAGACACAGAAGAGTAGCTGCTTGCCAAACGGCAGCAGCTAATTGGGATCTTTAATAAATACAAATACAAATACATGCAAGACAAAGAGAGCAGGTTCCCAGAGGTCCTCAACATTCTCAGCTCAGTCTATTGTGGTTTCGGAAAACCACGCCCCCTCCAGAATCTCGACAGGACAATAAGAAGCTAATGTCTACCTCGAAGGTCCATATTTATTTAATACAAATTATATCATAAGATGTTTTAGTTTAGTTATGGCAGATAATAGATAGTAAAACAAAACAAATTGTCTTTGATGGTATTTATAATAGTTCTACTTTTCAGCCCTTAGCCTCTGAGCCTATGATGGGTGAGCTCCTTATCGCAGCCAGAGCAGCTTGAGTCACAATTCAGACAGGCCCGCGACCAATGGTGTTACGAGTATCAAGTGAGTTTATTATTAATATGGTACTCACGCTGTGCCCTTATGGTTAGAATGAAACACCCTATATACCTTAAATGTTTATGGATTGAGGCCATTGGAGAACCAGTTGAAGGGTAATACAGAGAAGAGACGTTAGGTGTTTTTCATAACTCCCTGCAGCTGTCTGGGTATGTCAATGAACATGTGATGGAGATACAACTCCTCGTTGTGGCTGTGTGGAGATTTGAGTAACAATGGAACTATTGTTATCATTTGTTTGTGCTTATGACCTGACACATAATACACATGCAACATAATCTCAAGGGCCCAGGGAGGGATTGATAAATGATTAATGTATGTGGTGAGAACTGGGTTATGGATGACATGTTTAAACCAGTTTAAGTATTAATTGATATGTTTTATAATGTGTTATGAAATGATAAAGGTAAAAAAGAATGAACACGATGTACTTTGTCACTTCAGATATTCTGTCTGGATAGTGGATATAGGTCAATCACAGGGGTGTGATTGTTTTTACCGTACGTATGTACATAATTTTTTGAGTCACGCCAACTATAAGATACAGAGGCCCATTTAGAGAAGAGCAAGTAGCCCCGTGAGTAGCCAACATGTGATACTGAAATATGTTATTCATTCAATAGAGAGATGTAGTGACTATGTATGTTGTTATCAGTATGACTATGCATTTGTTGTTCTGTATAAAAGGACGCTCGGTTCAGGGCAAGCAGTCGTTCCCCATGGAGCAAGCTCGGCTTTGTCTGCAAATAAAAAGTCTAATTTCAGCCTTGAGAAATATTTTTAAGTGACTACTTTTGAGTCAAATATTTATACGACACGCTTTGAGTCTCATTCTACGTTTTGTGTGATGTATTTGAAGTATTTTCTATTGATGACTTACATTTTAACATCTATGTACTAGGCCTACACAGTATGTCTCATGTGTATGATGACCTGTTTTTGGGGAATTTATCATCAATACATTATTTCTCATGTGGGATGTTGTTGTCCTTTTTCCCAAGGATCGCACGCAGTTGACTACTTTTGAGTCAAATATTTTACGACATATTTGGCGTGCTTTGCCAGGAGTTGAACAACAGGGCCCAGAGACGGTGTGTACAATCTGCAGTTGTGAAAACTGGTGGGACGGACCATACAAACAAAAGCGGCCACTTTAATAGGTAAGCCAAAGTCTTACTTATATAGTATAAGTTGTTGGTTTGATCCGGGGCACTGGCCCTCAGCTGCAGAAAACCAAGTAGGTCTCTCCAAATTTAAGAACCAGAATATAATTGAAAATTAGATACTGGGAGCTTTTGAATAAGAATACATGTCGATGTTCACTCTGTTTGTCGTCTTTCTGAACGTCTGTTCAATTTTGATTGGATTCATTTGATTCATCATGCCTGATCGCTTGTCTGGGTCATCGCGCACGGGCGGTTGTCCATCTGGTATGAGCGATCAGACAAATAACATGTTAGAAAGTCATGCGAATACCGCTATAAACGTCTGTTGTCGAGGAAAGTGTATCATTTATAGGCTGCCTTAGGTAGGCAGAAATCCTGGTGCAATTACGCTATTTTCTGTGTCGAGGAAAGTGTATCAGAAAAAAGGGCAGAATTTTTAAAAGGCGCTTAGGAAAGCGTAGTAGAAGGCAGGGTGTCGAGGAAGGTATCACCTAGGGGGCTAAATAAATAGAAATCCTGTTATAAAATCGTCTTTCTTGTGTCGGGGAAAGAATCGAAAAGAGGTCGATCAGGTATAAAAAGATAGGTCAGCCTGAGTAGGGGAGTGAATAAAATTGGAGTTAACACACCGCGTCATCCTGAGTAGGTGAACGGGTGTTAAACATCCACTAAGGCTTCAAAAATAGAGAGAAAGTGTTAAATAGAGTAGGTCTGATCATGTGGATGAGTGGTTTGCTGGTGCTACTGTGATCATTAAACTGTCTGATTCATTGGCACAAGGGCTGCTATCTGTCGTGGAGTGAGAGAAATCCTGCAAAGTAATAGCCTTTCTGTAATGCAAAGGAAAATATATTTGAGGTCGTTTGAAGCTCTGTCTGATGGAGGAAAGGGTTGCCCAAAGCTCACATTAGGAAAGAGAAGAACTAAATGGTGCGTGGATATTCACTGACCAACTGGTGTAGAAAATTCACTTTACCAGGAGGGGTAGAATAAATCCTGTTGGAGGAACAGGTCCGTTGTGTAACGGTGTGACCATATTGACGTCTATGCATTTTATTTTGATCAATCTTTTAGGGTATGTTTCGGACAATTATATTTGACGAAACTTTAGAGGTGATGTAGTATTTAGGATAAATTGACTACAGTAAAAGAATAAACTGGGATAATGTTAACCATTCCAAATTTGGGCCATTGGATAGAATAAATATTTCCTGTCGGTTATACAAATAGTAATTAAGCGCGTTTGAGAAAACATTGTATAAATATGAATATGAGATTGTGTAAATGGTGTAAATGAGTCGCACTCGAAGTTTGGAAAGATGAGCTATAGAGGTTGTATGGATAATATATAAAAAATATTTAGTCAGCCACCAATGTGCTAGTTCTCCACTTAAAAGATGAGAGAGGCCTGTAATTTTCCAATCATAGGTACACGGTAAAATATGACAGACAAATTGAGCAAAAGAAAATCCAGAAGAAAATCCACCATGGAGGATTTTTAATGAATGTATTTGCAATGATGGTGGAAAATACGATTTGGTCCATACAAACACTCCTGTGTCATTAGGTGATTATGTATGTGATGGGGACTGTTATTATCGAATCACCTATCTATGTTTAATCGTCACCGATTAAATTAATCAGTAACAATTAACTCATTAGGAATTTGGGGCACCAGGAATAAGTTCTTTACGAGTTACCGTCTCGCCGAATTAAACTCTTAGAAGATATAATGTTATGTATCGATAACAGAGTGTCAACCATTTTAAGCGTGGGCTTCCTGGTTGAGGGGAATTTGTCACAAGGCTTTCTATGCACTCGGGGTGTAAAAGGGCGTTCCATCATATGTTTGTGCCTTAAGTGGGCGTGGCCACCTGATGAGAACAAATCAATATGGGAAAAAAACAACATCTCATCTAGAAGGCTAAACTCACATTGTTATATTCACAAAAGTATATTATATTAATCATTAGTTTTATTTACAAACAATTAGATGCTGTGGCGAAATCGGTTAGCGCTCGTACTAATACAGCAGTTTGCATCAACGAGCGATGCTGAGTTTGTGTGTTCGAGCCTCACCCAGGGCCACCGATGTTCCTTGAACCCTCTGCCTGTCTATTTCCTTGTCCAGAAAATGAGCGCTGCTCACTCCAGTTAGGAGGATCTTGCCGAATAATAGGTAGTCATGTGATAATAACAAGTTATGAAGGGCAGGCAATGCTGGATTCAAAACCCGGGTTTCATGTTTACAAAGGCTCCCTGTTTCACCAGCTAACAGCTCGACACGTCTGCAATGCTGTTTGGCGGGCCCGGCGTTAGAGGAAGTGGATGTGGATTGCAGTTGCATGGTGTGGTGGCATCGCCGGATGAAAAGCATCGCCCAACGTTGCTGTTCATTAGGATCGGCTTGAGACCTTTCCATTCAGGAGGACGTGACCTGAACAATAAGTAGGTCATTGTGATAACACTTACGAATTGCAGACACTGCTGGGATTCAAACCCAGAGTCTTTGTTCACCAGCTAAGCCCTCATGTCTGTCAATGCAGTGTTGGCAAGCACGCTGTGGATGGCAGGTTGCAAAGTCAGTTGGTAATTTGCCGGAGAAAAGCATCGCCACGTAGGCCGTTAGAACCAACGACCCTGCGATTAGAATGTCATTCTTTAGGCCTCCTGAGTGGCTCACCTCACGCAGTCTAAGGCATTGCATCGCAGTGTTGCGGCGGCACTACAACCTTGGGTCAATCCAGGGCTGTCTCAAAAACCAAAAAATTGGCCGTGACCTGGAGTCCCATAGGTGGTGAGAAATTGGCCACCAGCGTCGTTAGGGGAGGGTTTGGCACGTGGGGGCTTTTACTTGGCTCAATGCACTCTAGCGACCTCCTTGTGGTGGGATGGGTGCCTGCAAGCTGATTCCGTTGAGTGTTTGTTCGCTGGTTTAACGAAGTGGGGTTACGAATCACAGTTGGCAGGTCAGTTTTGGAGGATGCATGACTCAACCTTCACTCTCCTGAGCCTGATGGGGAGGAGTTGCAGTGATGAGACAAGATGTATTGGATATCACGAAAAAGGGGGTTAAATAATTTTTACCACAGGTCATGCTTTGTGCATAGTCTGGAGATCAGCAAGAGGAGTGGCACAATGGGTTGAGCGGCATTAATTATACAGCAGTATGAAGAAGAGTGATTCCAGGTTGTGAGTTTGAGGCTCACCTGGCTACAGCATTTTAACCTGTACTGTCTATTTCTTGTCCAGAAAAGGAGCACATTTTCACTCATTAGGTAGGTCATGTGATTTAAAGGCTTACCCCAGATTCTCCTGTTTACAAGACAAGCGGTTCACCAGCTAAGCCACAGCGCTCGACAGCCACAATGACAATTTGGCAAGCTCGCTCTCAGAGAATGTGTATGGCAGTTTGTAATGTGAGTTGGGTTTTTGCAGGAAAAAGAGGCCCCCCAACATGGGCTCAAACCCACAACCCTGAGATAGAGATCAAATGCTGTAGCGACCTGCGCCAAGGATATTGCCATTAGTCGAGGTTGTGGCCACCAGGGAATTAAAAGTGTATGCAAATTCAGGGAGCATTTTCCACCAAGAATGAACCTACTCGCCGACCCTGTATCGAATCCCCACTTGGCTGCTGTATTTAGCCTAGTATTCAGGTTTTTTTTGTGCCAAAAATGTTTCTTAAAGGATTCTTAAGAGGTTGCTGCTTTGGGGAAGGAAAACTATGTGCTGTAGTAATGGCAATGCTTTATGGGCTTCAAACTATGTGAGAAAACCTATAACGAAAATAAAATGAAACAAATGTAAATACAAAATCACAGTGCATAAATAAAAAATAACATAAAGAAAAAGGGGAGGGGATAAGGGAATTAAAGGAAGGCCAGTGTCTGGGCTTGGTTTTTTTGGCCTAACTTCCATACCCCATTGGTGGATCTGGGCAGAGATGTCCTAGTTCCACCACACTCCTCTCCTGTGCTTTAAAGACGCATTGAGTACCTTCAATAGTAAAAGATATATATTAGTGCTCTGGGAAAGAACTCCATGGTGTGAAATATCTGGCATACATTCTATACATAAGTGACAGTATATATCAAATCAAACACAACTAAGCATACCATTGTGTTAATGTGCGCATGAGCTGCTGACTGGCAGCATTAGGTCAGTCTCCTGCATCACCCTGCGTTGTGAACGATACACTCTCTGATGTTATAATTCTAGAATAACATTTCACAAAGAGAAATGTGTGCTTGATCTATAATATAAAAAAGAGCATTAGATTATTAATTACATAAAAAATCATATTGCCATTACCAGTATATTTGCATGGACAGTATAAGGAACCATAATTCTTTCCAAGCATATCCTCCCCCAAGGGTGTTGGCAGTTTCTGTGGCGAAGGATGCCACTGTAGGAGTGTGGCTCCTTCCTGTCACTTCTAGCGCAACAGCCAGGTCCTGACTTCCAACCGCCCCAATCCATCAACCAGGTACGTCTGGCAGCGTAACCTAAAATATCAATTCACAGGGTTGGTACATTCGATACAACCCCCATTTAAAACAGAGGCTGCAACAGGAATGGTACATAAAAGTTGTTGTGTTTTTAGCTCGGACTTCATACTTCCCCCCCCCCCCCCCCCCCCCCCCCCCCCCCCCCCTCCCCCCCCCCCCCCTCATAGCACACATGACTGATCTCCTGAAAAACGTCACACTTCCGGAGTGGACATGCTGCGGCGCTGTTGTTGCGACTTGGCTACCTGTCAAACTCTTTGTTTTACTTTTAATAACCGTTTAATCAAAACTCTGCATTTAACACATTACAAGTCTTAGTTTTTCCTCGCTCAACTTTTTTCATTAAACTTTCTTCACCACGGATGCTTTAGTACATGGATACCAACAACCGAGCAGGCACAGAGCTCAACTCATACACCGCTCTCTATCTAACTACTAAAGGAAAGTCCTTATTTCAGTGTGTCAGTGTGACTCCAATTGTTTGACCAGTACTGCTGTAACTGTGTGTTTTGTATCCTCCACGACTAAGAGGACATGGGACATGCCAGACACAGCTCTGAGAGGCTACACAAACTCTAACCACGCAGCAGGAGCCGGTGCATAGCAAGGAACGATCTGCCACTGACAACCGGACCCAGCGACAACCCGCCCCCCTGCGCTTCTCTCTCGCTCTCCACATTCAACAAGAGACAGACAAACAAAGTTGTGCGGGGCGCTGGTAGGGGCATCCAGCGGCCATGGGGAGCACCTAAGTCCCGGCGGCGACGGGAACTGTTTGTTCCCTTGACTGTCGGTGTCAGCAGTATGAAAACTCCTTGAAATCTGCTGGTGAACCGTTTTTGTGTTATGTAAGTGTATAATCTGCAAAACATGTTCGTAGTTGTCACAGGGAACACAAACAGTTGTCATTTGTGAAAAATTTAATGAACGTGATGCAGCTAAAAGAAGGATTATTACTCTTCATGAGAAATACACATTCGGAACCAAGTGCCTTGAACTGAATAAAGGATTCATGAGATTATCGGGCATCTTTAAATGCTTCCTATTAAAACATCCAAGAGCATCATAATGGGGACCTTCCTGGACTATGATTTACGCCACTGCACCCTCACTAGCTTGAACCAGAAAAGGCTGCTCATGTTGGACTCCAGGTGAGCAAAAATGGATGCGTGCCGAACCGAAAGCAAGGAGAGAGAAGAACCGTTTTCGGCGCACCTGCCTTCTTCCCCCGTGTCCGGGACTTAAGGACATTTCAAAATTACTTAGTAGAACCCCCTGTAACCAGCTGTCTTCTGCTGGGGACTGCGGGGTGTTCCCTACATGTCTGTGGATGTCCCTTCAGTACCTCTCCGTCCTAGTCATCAACTGCCTGGCACAGCCATGGCCACCGTGGCCCCCCTCTGCTGAACCGTGCTCTTGGATCAGAGCTCTCCTTTGTCCCTTCTGGGTTGGGGCCTGCACACGCAGGCGTTCAGCAGCCCTCTTCTCAGGTGAGTCTGTGGCTATGGCCTCGCAATCAGCTTCGAGGACACAGCAGAGGCCGGATCATCCGGCTATGTGATAGGAGTTCGATGGTAAGGCTGATACTGTCAGGTTCATGTGTGTTTTTTTTTTTGGGAGAGGTCGAAAATGACATAGAAGCGGCAGCTCAGAACAGTGAAGATGGATTTTAAAAGTATGATTGGCGTCACCACATGACACGACAAACACCCCATAAGATCTGGCCCTCTGCCCCCCCTAAATCGTGTCATTGAAGGTTCAGCAGATTCTTTTGCCCTCCAAGCGGCTACGGACTATTGCAGTCTGTGGGTGTAACATTATTGATAATTTGATACATCTGGAACAAAGCTGTGTATTATAAGGAGGATGGGATCCACATCAAATCATTTGGGTTCTGGATCTTTCACAGCATTATAAGGCTGCGTTGAGACAATGACTTAGCAATGACCCAAGTCAGCTTCATTTAAATCCCTAACAATTGTGTTCGCTGAGTTGTCATAAATGCTTCAGGAAATGTACATTATCCCAGGGGAATGAAGACACATGTAATTAACCTAATTTAGTCCCTCTACTGCCTGAAGCCTCTGCTGATTCATACAGCTATTTTATGCAGTAATAATATGCCTAGGAACCAGAGTTATACTGTTAGGTGGTGTGCACTAAGATGGTGGTGCCAAGCAGGAAGTCCACTGTGTGCAGCTTCACCATGCACTAACATAAATAACTCGAGATGTTCTACCTCTGCTAGATTCCCAGTAAAGCAAGAAAAAACATTCAAGCATCCAGAAAGTTGTGTAAAAATAGCCCACGTTAACATATGTAGCTTAAGAAACAAGGTTCAGGAAATCAATAATTTGCTCGTAACAGAAGACATTCATATCTGACAATCTCTGAAATCACTTAGATAATACTTTGATGATACAGTGGTAGCATAGATGGTTATAAGGCTACAGGGAAAATATGGAAACGCCAAAGGTGGAGGTGTGGTTGTTTATATTAAGAACCAAATTCCTGTAAAAGCTTTTAGAGAGGACCTCATGTTTAAATACTTGTTGAAGAAATATGGCTACAGGTCTCTGCCTCATTAAAACCCCATTTTCTTCGTGGGAAAGTCCTGTGGCTATAGACCACCATGTGCTAACAGCAGTTATAGATACATGTGGGAACTGCTGGATAATTATGTGATATCAATAGTAGGTATATTTTCTGAGGTGATTTAAATATTGACTGCTTCTCAACAAGCTGCCCCATCAAGAGAAAGCTTAAAACTGTAACCAGCGCCTGAGCAACCTGGGTTCGGGTTATCAATTCAACCTACCAGGGTAGTTACAAACAGCACGGAATAAAAAATCATCAAAGGTATTGATCACATCTTTGCTATATGCTGCAAAATTTGTTTTAAAGCAGTATCCAAATACATCGGATGGAGTGATCACAATATTAGCCATATCTAAGGAAGGAAAACCCAAAGTTCCAAAAGGTAATGGGCCTAATATAATGTATAAGAGGCATTACAATAAGTTTTGTACGATTCTAGTTGTTGAATATTTGTTGGTCCGTGTTGTGTACATGAGGAGCAACCAGACGCTGAACTTGACACATATTAGCGAAATTGCTTATCCCAGTACTGTAAAAACTGTTAAATCCCGTGATGATAAAGAATTTTTAAAATGGTAGGGTTGAGAGGGATGCAGCAAAAAAAAATGGCAAATAGGTTGGGCTGTACAACCGATGGCCAAACAATACGCCAAATGAGGAAAGCATGTGACTAAACTCAAAAAGAAAAGAAACACACTAGAAAACAAAGATAAATTACATAAAGAAGATAGTAAAAAAGCTTGGAGCACCTTAAATGCACATTAAATGAAAATTAATTTTGGGCAAAAAGGCAAACTACGCTCCATCATTCCTTGAATCAGAGGCTTCATTCATCACAAAACCTACTGATATTGCAACTATTAATGATTTTTTCACTGGCAAGATTAGCAAATTTAGGCATGACATGCCACATGCAGCAACAAACGCTGACACTACACACCAAGGATATCTGGACCAAATTATGAAAGACAACGCGTGTAAATTTAAATTCCGTAAAGTAAGTGTGGCAAGAGGTGGAAAAAAGTATGTTGCGATCAACAAGGACAAGCCACGCGGGTCTGGCAACTTGGATTGAAAATTACTGGAGGATAATAGCAGATGATATTGCCATCCTATTTGCCATATCTTAATTTAAGCCTACTAGAAAGTGTGTGCCCTCAGGCTGGAGCGAAGCAAAAGTTGTTCCCTACCTAAGGATAGTAAAGCCCCCTTTACTGGCTCAAATAGCCGACCAATCAACCTTACCACCCTTTGTAAACTTTTGAAAAAAAATGGTCCTGTTTGACCAGATACAATGCTATTTTTTCCCGTAAAACAAATTGACAACAGACTTTCAGCACGCTTATAGGGAAGGACATTCAACAAGCAGCACTTACCAAATACTGATGATTGGATGAGAGAAATTGATGATAAAAGATTGTGGGGGTTGTTAGACTTTTGACATTTCGAGATAGTCTGTTGCTGGAAAAAAGTATGTGTTGTTATGGCTTTACACCCCCTGCTAATTTGTGATAAAGAGTTTACCTGCTAACAGAAAACAGAGGAGTCTTAATGGAAGGCCTCTCCAACAAACTCAAGGGGAAGAACGGAATCCCCAGTGCCAAGCGTCTAGGCCCATACTTTTTCAGTCTTACTAACAACATGCCACAGCTTTGAGTAAAGCCAGTGTGTCTATGTATGCGGATGACTCAACACTATACACGTCAGCTACAACAGCGACTGAAATGAACTGCAACACTTAACAAAGAGCTGCGGTTAGTTTCAGAATGGGTGGCAAGGAATAAGTTAGTCTAAATATTTCAAAAACTAAAAGCATGTATTTGGGACATTGTGTGGGCCAACTAATCCCACATTAAGTGGCCCACACAGCAGTGTTAGCACTGTGGCCTGGCAGCTCATTGTAACACACATTTTGGTTGAAGTTTGATTTGAGGACAGTGAAAAAAACTGGAAGCGTAATGCTGCCTGACCGATCAGTCATGCAGACATCATGGGTGTTATAACTAATTAGCCAGTGGTGCTTGGGCACAGATGTCATGTTGGGGCGGGGGGGGGGGGGGGGTGGGTGGGGCTTGAATGCACTGGGGTCACCAGTCCAACCCTGCCTGCAGCCAGGGACTTCTGTGCGTTGTTATTCCTCCAGCTTCTTTGGAATTGGCTGCTGCTTTATCCAGACTCTCTGTCTCATCAGATGATACCTTGAATGTCAAAGGCAATTTAGCTGTCAAGATGACGGGAAACATGGATGTTGGCCACGTCAGCTGGAAAAGGTGTTGTGGTTCCAACCGTATGACCTTTCCTATGCACTTGGACATTGAAGGTATTCTGTGCCACATAGTAGGATCCGTCCACATTCACAAACTATGCCGGATCCTCCCTCCTCACAGTCAGAATGTGGGCAATACCAGCTTCACTGCCAGAGCCTTCTCTAACAGCTTCAACCTGGAATGCTTTCCACAGTCTTGAAGGGAGTTCCCGCAACATATGCCTTAGCACTTGTTGGCTGCTTTTCCTTCATGCTGCAGGTCCAACTCATCCCAAACCATCTCAATTTGTTTGAGTTCAGGGGATGTGGCCGGCAAGGGGTCATCTGATGCAGCATCCATCACCTCCTTCTTATTAAAATAGCCCTTACACAGCCTGGAGTGTGTTGGGTCATTGTCCTGTTTGTGAAAAAACAAACCAGGAAGGGATGGCATATCGCTGCAGAATGCTGTGTAACCCATTGCTGGTAAGTGTGCCTGAATTCTAAATAAATCACCAGACAGTTGTCACCAGCAAATCACCCCCACACCATAACACCTCCTTCTCCCTGGTTACGGTGGCGAAATACACATGCGGAGATCATCCGTTCACCCAAACCGCGGTCTCACAACAGACATGGCACCAAAAATCTCCCAATTTGGACTCCAGACCAAAGGACAAACATTTCCACCGGTTAATGTCCATGCTCGTGTTTCCTTGGACAAGCAAGTCTTTTATTATTGGTGTCCTTTGTAGTGGTTCTTTGCAGTAATTCGACCAGAAGGCCTGATTCACACAGTCTCCTCTGAACAGTTGATGTTGAGATGGTCGCTTACTTGAACTCGTGAAGCATTATTTGGGTTGCAATTTTCTGGGTGGTAACTCTAATGAACTTTATCCTCTGCAGCAGAGGTAACTCTGGTCTTCCATTCCTTGGTAGTCCTCATGAGCGCCAGTTTCATCATAGTGCTGATGGTTTTTGCGATTGCACTTTAGAATGTTCAAAGTTTCTTGAACTCGGTTCCATGTGCAGACCTTCATGTCTTAAAGTAAATGATGGCTGTCCGTTTCACTGCTTAATTGAGCTGTTCTTGCATTTAAATAGTGACTTGGTATTTTATAAATAGGGGCCATCTTCTGAATACCCCCTCTAACTTGTTCACAAAACAATCTGATGGCTCAAACGGCAGGAAAAGAAAAATTCCACAAACTTAACTTTTAAAAAGGCACCCCTGTGAAATGCATCCAGGTGACTACTCATGAAGCTGGTTTGAGAGAATGCAAGAGTCTGCAAAGCTGTCATTAAGGCAAAGGGTGCTATTTGAAGAATCTCAAATTAAAATATATTTGATTTGTTTAACAATTTTTGGATTATACATGATTCATATGTGTATTTCATAGTTGTGATGTCTTCACTATAGTCTTTACAATGTAGAAAATAGTAAAAAAATAAATGAAAAACCCTTGAAGGAGTAGGTGTTCTACAAACTTTGACCGGATAGTGTAGCCTCTCCAATCACGGTACTGAGCTGCAGAATGAGGGGTGGTGGAGGGGGGGTCCCACACATTTTGTTCAACCCGCAAGTCCATTCTGGAAATCCCATTCCCGACCACTCTGAACAATGTCTTGGACACCCCACTTATGGTCCACATCAGGCAAAGTGCTGTTTGCTATCCCTTGGAAAAGACAACAACATCCCACCATTGAGAAATAATGTATTGATGATAAATTCCAAAGAACAGGTCCATCATATCACATGAGACATACTGTGTAGGACTAGTACAAATTTTAAAATGTAAGTCATCAATATAAATTACTGCAAATACATCACACAAAGAGTAATGAGATCAAAGAGGTGTAGAAATATTGACTCAAAAGTAGTAAACTTAAAAATATTCTCAATGAGACTGGAGCTTGTGAATCTAAAATTAGACTTTTATTATGACATAACAAAGCCGAGCTGCTCCATGGAACAATGCATCTTGCCCTGAACGGAGCTGTACCTTTTATCACAGGACACAAAGAATAGTCAGTACTGAGACAACATACAATAGTCACTCATCTCTATGTGAAAGAATAACATATTTTCAGATCACATGTTGGCTACTGTTAGCTCAGTGATAGAGCACGGCGCTTGTAACGCCAAGGTAGTGGGCGATCCCCGGGTCACCCATACACAAAAAGTATGCCGCATGACAGTACGTCGCTTTGGATAAAAGCGTTGCTAAATGGATATTATTATTTATATATTTACTCAACAGGGCTACTCGCGCTCTCTAAATGGGGCCTCTGTATCTTATAGTGGCTAGGACTCAAAAAAATTATGTACATACGTAACGTTAAAGAACAAATCAACACCTGATTGACATATTTCACTATCCAGACATACAGTGGGGAAAAAAAGTATTAGTCAGCCACCAATTGTGCAAGTTCTCCCACTTAAAAAGATGAGAGAGGCCGATAATTTTCATCATAGGTACACGTCAACTATGACAGACAAAAATGAGGAAAAAAAATCAGAAATCAAATTGTAGGATTTTTAATGAATTTCTGCAAATGATGGTGGAAAATAAGTATTTGGTCAATAAACAAAGTTCTCAATACTTGTATATACCTTGTTGGCAATGACACAGGTCAAACGTTTCTGTAAAGTCTTCACAAGGTTTTCACACACTGTTGCTGGTATTTTTTTTTTTTGCCTGACCATTCCTCATGCAGATTATCCTCTAGAGCCAGTGATGTTTTGGTGCTGTCGATGGAGTCACACACAGACTTTCAAACTCCCCTCCAAAGATTTTCTATGGGTTTCCGAGCGGTAGAGATCTGGAGACTGGCTAGGCACTCCAGGACCTTGAAATGCTTCTTACGAAGCCACTCCTTGCGTTGCCCGGGCGGTGTGTTTGGGAACCATTGTCATGCTGAAAAGAACCAGGCCAAGTTTCATCTTCAACTGGCCCTTGCTGATGGAAGGAGGTTTTTCAATCAAAATCTCACGATACATGGCCCCATTCATTCTTTTCCTTTACCACGGATCAGTCGTCCTGGTCCCTTTGCAGTAAAATAGCCGCCAAAGAATGATGTTTTGCAACACCCATGCTTCACAGTAGGTATTGTTGTTCTTTGGACGCAACTCAGCATTCTTTGTCCTCAAAACACAACGAGATTGGAAGTTTTTTACCCAAAAAAAAAAAAGAAAAGTTTTTTTTATGCTTTGGTTCATCTGGACCATATTCCAATCCTCTTCATCCTCTTCAAAATGCCCTCTAGCAAACTTCAGGAAGAGCGGTGCCTGGACATGTGCCTGGCTTAAGCAGGGGACACGTCTAGCCTGCACCGATTTGAGTCCCTGGCGCTCGTAGTGTGTTACTTGATGGTTGAGGGGCCCTTTGTTACTTTAGGTCCCAGCTCTTCTGCAGGTCAATTTGTCCTCAACTAGGGGGGTCCTCCCCTGTTGTGCGTTCTGGGATTTGCTCGCTCCACTCGCTTCTTGTGATTTCGGAGTTTTGAAAAGCCCCCCACAAGGGGCTTGAGATATGTGCGTTGGGTTTAAAGCCCCCCAAAGGGAATCGAAGGATTTTTTTTAGGATATTATCAAGGTGGTCTTTGTATGTCTTTAGCCATATTCCTAATTAATTGCTCCCAAATGTTGATTTCTTCAAACCAGCTCTTACCTATTGGCTAGATTCATCCTCCCAGCCTGGTGCAGGTTCTAGCAATTTGTTTTCTGGTGTCCTTGGGACAGCTCTTTGGTCTTTGGCCATAGTGGGAGTTTTTGGAGGTGACTGTTTGAGGTTTTGTGGACAGGTGTCTTTTATACTGTAACAAGTTCAAACAGGTGCCATTAATACAGGACGTGTGGGGACAGAGGAGCCTCTTAAACAAGAAGTTACAGGTCTGTGAGAGCCAGAAATAGTGCTTGTTTGAGGTGGGTGACCAAAATACTATTTTCCACCATAATTTGCAAATAAAATTCATTAAAAATCCACAATGTGATTTTTGAGAAAAAAAAATTCTCAATTTGTCTGTCATAGTTGACGTGTACCTATGCATGAAAATTACAGGCCTCTCTAATCTTTTTAAGTGGCAGAAGAACTTGCACAATGGTTGGCTGAACTAAATACTTTCTTTCCCCCTGTATATCTGAAGTACAACGTATCAATCATGTTCATTCTGTTGACCTTTTCCATAACACTTATAAAACATATCAATTTAATACTTAACCCATGGTTTAACAGGGCAATACAAACCCATTCTCAACCACATACATCAAAGCATTTATCATTTACCATCCTTCCCTGGCCTTGAATTATGTGCATGTGGCATGTGTCAGGTCATAGCCCAAAACAAATGATAACACTAGTTCCATGTACTCCAATCTCCACACAGCAACCACAAGGATTGTCTAGCAATCACTGTCCTGAAATACCAAGACCAGCTGCAGGGAGTTATGAAAAACACATCCATAAATAGTCTCTGCTCTGTATTAACCTTCAACTGCGTTCTAATCCATAAACATTTACATTGAGGGAAAAAAAGTATGTGATCCCTTGCTATTTTGCTACGTTTGCCCATGACAAAGAAATGATCAGGTCTATTAATTTTCAATTGGTAGGTTTATTTGAACAGTGAGAGACAGACATAACAACAAACAAAAATATAAAGAAAAAAACGCCATGTCCAAAAATTTTTCTAAATCGATTGTGCATTTTAGAGAGTGGAAAGAAGTATTTGGACACCACCTACTCCAATCAGAAGATTTCTGGCTACAAACGTGTCGTTCTACTACCAAGGGACTGAGCTGAGCTTTAGGAGCAATACTCTAAAAGGGCATGTGCTCCTAATCTTGTTGTTATTGTATAAAAGGACACCTGTCCACAAGAAGCAACAAATCAATAGATTCCAAAAACTCTCCACCCATGGACAAGACCAAACAGCTCTCCAAGGATGTAAGGACAAGATTGAGACCTCTATCACAAGGCTAGGAGATGGGTTACAAGCAACTGATGGACACAATGCAGGTCTGGGAGAACGGTGACAAAACAGTGTGGGTGCGGATTATTCGCAAATGAAAAAGAAACACAAGAATGCCATCTTCCTCGGCCTGGGGCTCCATGCAAGATCTCACCTCTTGGATGTTGCAATAATCATGAGAAACGGTGCGGAATCAGCCCAGCCCTAGACACTACAACTCAGAGGATTCCTCTGTCACAATGACTCTCATGGCAGCGTCGGGATCCCCACTAGGCACCAATCTAGGAAATACAATGGTAAACCACTCAAACCTCGCTGCCTCGTTGATAGGACCTGGAAATCCTGCAGCGCCCGCCAATTGGTCCCCCTGTTCAAGAAAGCACATAACAGGGCCGCTCTGAAGTTCGCCATTAATTGAACCATTCTACAATGATTCAGAGGAGAGAGTACTGACGTGGGGAAGTGTTCGTTGTGGTCAAGATGACGCCAAAATTGAGCGTCCTTTGGCATCAACTCAACCAATCGCCATTTGTGGTCAGGAGGAGGAGGAAATGCTGACTATGAACCAAGAACACCATCCCCACGTCAAACATGGAGAGTGGAAACATATGCTTTGGGGTGTTTTTCTGCTAAGGGGAACCTGACAACGTCATGCATCAAAGGGACGAAGGACAGGGCCATGTACCGTCAAATCTTGGGTGAGAACCTCCTCACTCAGCCAGGGCATTGAAAAGGGTCGGGCGGATGGTATTCCAGCATGGGACAATGACCCCAAACACATGGCCAGGCAACAAAGGAGTGCTCCAAGAGAAGCAAATAAGGTCCGGAGTAGCTAGCCAGTCTCCAGACATTAATTCCCATAGAAAAATATGTGGATGTGAGCTGAAGGTCGAGTTGCCAAACAGGTCAGCCTCCAAAACCTTAATGACTGGGAGAAGATCTGAAAAGAGGAGTGGGGACAAAATCCCTCCTGAGATGGGTTGCAAACCTGGTGGCCAAACTACAAGAAAAGGTCTTGACCTCTGATATTGCAACAAGGGTTTTGCCACCAAGTACTAAGTCATGTTTTGCAGAGGGGTCAAATACTTATTTCCCTCATTAAAATGCCAAATCAATGTATAACTTTCTGACATGCGTTTTTTTTATTTTTTGTGTTATTCTGTCTCTCACTGTTCAAATAAACTACCATTAAAATTATAGACTGATTAATTTCTTTGGCAGTGGGGGCAAACATACAAAATCAGCCAGCGGGATCAAATACTTTTTTCCATCACCTGTAAGGTATAATAGGTGTTCCTTTCTACCATATATTCCCCTCTGGTTGGGACTCATAAATACAACCAATAAAACAACAAAACAATATGTATTAAACCAAAAAATAATAAATCAATTTAAAATGCCACCCCTTAGCATATCTGTATTAAACTGTATCCCATAACATATTCAAGGAATACCTCTCCCTCAGGACTAACTCTCTCACTCATCCTTGTCCTGTTTGGACTAAATAAATAATAGGATTTTTTCCTATATTCAATATAATCTAACCCCCTAATTCAGCATGACCTCTAGAGTATAGTGCGGGTGATCAGGGCACACTATAAAGCCAAGACAGATTTAGAGTCATTGAAATCATCAATGAATTGTTTCACCAAATAGTATAATACTCATTAATAACCTCAAGCATTTCATAAATGTTGTATCCCAAGGTAACAGTAAGCCTTAGCTACAGCTCTTTCAAAAGAAATCACACCTATTTTACCTGATCCCTCAGTAAATAAAAACCAAATTAATGTGTATGCCCTTTTAAGATATTTCACTTCCCATCCCGTCAAAAAAAAACCCAAAATTAGAATAAAAATCATATACAAGCTAACATTTCATAAAGTAGTTTGTTTGTGGTTATTCGAACACCATATAGTAAAAACAATAAACAAACAAACAATGGCCAGGCCTTATTTATTTTGGTAGCTCCCTATGACAACCTAAAAATAAAACTACTAATTTACTAAACTAGTTCCACCCTAGCCTACAGACTGTTTTAACCATCCAATGAGATATAAAAGAACTCCCCAGTTCCTGGAAGATGAAAGCAACATGTCGTTAAACATATAATTCAACAATCCAAAGATAGTAATTACACACAAAACAATCATACATATATCCCCAGTCCTAGCTCATCAAAAAATTCATTCGGATCAATCTCACTTCCTCAGAATACTCCATAAAAAAGATTATATCCAAACCTTTTCAAAAATTAAAAACACTCAAAAATTCCTCTGAGGTACAATGATTATATCCTCTTTAAATCCCACCATGATTAAATTGAACCCCTACATCTGCTTCCTGTGATCCCATAAAAATCAAAATAACGCATTCTCATTTACATGATCAACAAACCTAGGAAAAAATCAGTACCCTTTTATGTTCTAAATGCCCTCCAAATGTCAAATTCCATACATTATCCAAATACAATCACGTACAACCTCTTAAGTAAGACTAGATATCTTAAACCTCAGAATCGATTTTAAAATTGTTTGACACAAAATGTCTCACTTTATCCAAATATTTATTCACTCGCCTCATTTCACCTCTCCCACTTTTTCGTACTTTCTGATTATTTGACGGCATACAACCCTCCCTTCTCCTTTCACCCAGTCGTCCGCCAGCCTCGCCTCCCCTCCCACCCTTTTTCCTTTACTCCCCACCACCATCCTCCCTATCCTTTCCCTATCCCCCTCTTTCTTTGTCCCTTTACTCTTCCCTCCTCTTTCCCCTTCTTTTCCTTCAAAGCCTCAACTTCCTCTCCTTGTACTTCATCCTATATTCCTCTACTCACTTTCTCCCCCTATTCTCTCCTTTGTCCCCCCTTTCCCCCTTTTTAAAACATTTTCCCCATGTCTTATCCCTCACACACTCCTTCTCTCCCTTTCCTTATCCTTCTTTGTTGTCCTTTTTTCACCTTAGTCCTCTGTCTTCCCATTTTCATCTTTCCACTTTCTCCCCTTTTCCCCCCCTCGTTTTTCCTCACTGTTTCTAATTACTTCTCTTAAACATCCCATTCATCACACTTCAACCTGTCTCATCCTTCTTTTGCCTCCTTTTTCTTTTTTTCCCTCTCCCTCTTTCCTTTTTCCGTTACCACTTTCTTTTCCTCATACCTGTCCCTCTTCAGATGACAAATTATTTACTTTTATCTTAAAAACCATAAAACATCAAATTCCACCTCACTTCCCTTTTCCTTTCCCCCTTATCCTATCCGCGCATCATTGGTAGGAACAACATCTTTTCCCCTTTTAGTAATCCCTAACCTCTTCTCTCCCCTTCTCCCCTCAATTACATTATTACTTTCTTTTATTACTGATTCCCCCTTCACTTTCTTCTCTTTCTCACTCTTCTTCTCTCTACCACGCCATAGCTTTTTCACTAGTCTTAGCATTAATTCTGCGGCTGTTAAGAACTGTCAGCTAATGTCCACTTAAACTGAGCCATTTGTCAGTGGTTGGAGGTACAATCTCTACTAACGATTCTTAAACGTAACTATGCTAGGGTTTCATAGGGATTTTGAGGTGACACTCTCCTACGACTGCGCGCTGACATGGTGTTCCTTGTGTATGAGAGGCATTGAGATTTGGATCTTACAACGCTGAGTCGGTTGATTGCTCCCCCGAAGTTTTAATCATGCATAAGTTTAGGGGGTCCAGTCTACCATTCTTAATTGAAGTGTCACTAATGATACATTTTTAGCATCAGCGTGTCTTCATGGTAGCGGCGTATCAGGCCTGCGAGTCATCTAACTTAACACTTAGCCATCTAAATGGCCGTAGTAACGTCATGACTGAGGCAGTTTACCTTTACCATATAGGCCTTTTAGGATCTTCATGTGTCATAACTATCTGCTACAGCTCTTGTAAAATCTAAAATCATCGCCACGCATATTAATAACTATCAGTCCGTCGATTGTCACATTTTAATCTGGGCTTTTTTATTGTCCTTTCTAAGTAGCCTCTGTTAAAAGATGCTTAAATATCCTTGCTGTAGTCTACTGGTCCTATATTGAAGCCATCCATTTGTCGGAATAGACCCCAAGCGGCTGATAACACGCGAATTTTATGTTTGATAAGTTATTCCACCCTTTGTAACGAGCTGCCATTTAGCAGACGCTGGTTTTTATGCACAAAGCGATCTATACATGTACGCATTACATAATTAAAAAAAGCTTTCCGCGATCTTACAATTTTTGTCATATGGGTGGTCCCGTGATATCGAGCACACCTACTCCCTGGACAGCGCATACATTTTTAGACGTAGACTAGCTCCCCTTATGGAATCTAAGACGATGTGTCTGTTTTTGCATGGGGGGGGCCCTACCAGCTTAGCCTACAGAGACCCACAAGATTGAGTCGTCATGTAGTGCCTTTTCATCACTGATACATGGCATTATCTCATTGTTGCGCATAATTAGCTTTACTTTATGTTTGAAATATATATAAGTTTGTTTAATTTCAACAAATCTATAACCTACTATAATTTGGTTGCATATTCCCTCTAGCATAATAAGCCAAAGCTTCACTTGCATTACCTCCTGGTTCACAAAAGTAACGAAATATAAATTATAAGTTCTATAATTGCACCAACTATTGCGCCATCTGACATCATCTGGTATCACGGTCGATGGCTATAGAGAAGTAACATGTAATGAACAAGCTTGAGTACGTGTGTCCACATAGATATGTTCTTCGCATCCAACTATTTCAAACTTGCTTCAAATCGTATTCCTCTTTCGAATGCTCGAATCATCGCTCAAGCAAGTACGACTCTCTTTTACCCGAAACTAGTTTCATATGCACTTAGTAAAGTCCTATTCACCATCCCAGCAATACTCATAATTATTTATATTTCATATTATTAAAAGCCTTACTTTCAGTCCAGTCTCCGACACATCAAATTATTGCCATAACTCTATCGCATTGCCAGTCCGCTATTCCATTACTACTGTCCTTAATCTTTTAGCCTATGTCACTCCTCCTTCTTTCCCGTTGAATAAGTGAGTCATTCAAGATCTGAAAAGAACGCAGCTGCTAATCGTCCAGTCCTATCCTGACTGTTCCTTCATCTAAACACCCCACAACCTAGTTAAACTATACTTAGAAACCTAGACTCGATCATCGATACAGATCTATGCTTTATTGAAAGACAAGTTAATCCTCATTTATTTCAATGCTAATGGTTCAGTTTAGGTTAGTATCTGGCCCATTAACCCGCACTTTATCAGAAAAGAGATTTGAAGGAACAGATTTCACACGATCAACGTAAACAACTTAGCAGTCAACGTTGTCAAACATCACAGTCATTGATTTGGAAACAAGAGTCTAACGACCTAACCAAATGAATTATATTTGCCCTATATACAAAATGCCTTGCACTTATTATCACCTCCTGCTTCTGAATAAAGATAGTTATTATAATGCTTAATTCCACCACATGCTCTATGTACTGTCTTCCCATCCCCACGTACGTATACGTGTTTGGGCGTGAAGGCAACACCTATAATTTTATTTCAAATCCCTCGTAATAAATTACACGCCCATAAAATTCATTCTTATTCTAATATATTCACATCTACCAAACCATTCATGTTTCTAATATTCTTTATTCCCACAAATCAATTAACCACAATCTTAGTCTCGCAGAAAGAACAACAAAATTACCCAAATCTTCTCCAGTCATAGATCCTCCCAGAATCGTAATATACTGTCCTATTCCACCTGATCTTACAAATTCTATGACCGGCATTTGTTGTAGCGAAACTCCAAGATATCATTTACAAGAAAGCTTATTATTCCCACGTATACAGTGGGGGAAAAACGTATTTAGTCAGCCACCAATTGTGCCAGTTCTCCCACTTAAAAGATGATAGAGGCCTGTCATTTTTTCATCATAGGTACACATCAACTATGACAGACAAAATGAGAAAAATATCCATAAAATCACCATTGTAGGATTTTTTATGAATTTATTTGCAAATTATGGTGGAAAGGGAAAATAAGTATTTGGTCAATAACAAAAGTTTCTCAATACTTTTGTTATTTACCCTTTGTTGGCAATGACACAGAGTCAAACGTTTTTCTGTAAGTTTTCACAAGTTTTCACACACTACTGTTTGCTGGTTTTTGGCCCATTCCTCCCAGCAGATCTCCTCTAGAGCAGTGATGTTTTGGGGCTGTCGCTGGGCAACACGGACTTTCAACTCCCTCCAAAGATTTTTCTATGGGGTTGAGATCTGGAGGACTGATGGTTAGGCCACTCCAGGACCTTGAAATGCTTCTTACGAAGCCACTCCTTCGTTGCCCGTGGCATGCGGTGTGTTTGGGGAATTCATTGTCATGCTGAAAAGACCCCACCACGTTTCATCTGTCAATGCCCTTGCTGATGGAAGGAGGTTTTCACTCAAAATCTCACGATACACAGGCCCCCCATTCATTCTTTCCTTTACACGGATCCGTCGTCCTGGTCCCTTTGCAGAAAAAACAGCCCCAAAGCATGATGTTTCCACCCCCATGCTTCACAGTAGGTATGGTGTTCTTTGGGGATTCAACTCAGCATTCTTTGGTCCTCCAAACACGACGAGTTTAGTTTTTTAACCAAAAGGTTCTATTTTGGTTTCATCTGACCATATGACATTCTCCCAATCCTCTTCTGGATCATCCAAATGCACTCTAGCAAACCAGACGGGCCTGGACATGTATTGGCTTAAGCAGGGGACACGTCTGGCACTGCAGGATTTGAGTCCCTAGAGGCGTAGTGTGTTAGTGATGGTAGGCTTTGTTACTTTGGTCCCAGCTCTCTGCAGGTCATTCACTATTGTTGATCTTTTTGACCCCACGTGGTGGAGAACTTGCGTGGAGCCCCAGATCGAGGAGAATTATCAGTGTCTTGTATGTCTTCCATTTCCTAATAATCTGCTCCCATAGTATGATTTCTTCAAACCAAGCTGCTTACCTATTGCGATTCATCTTCAGCCTGGTGCAGGTCTACATTTTGTTTCTGGTGTCCGTTGACAGCTCTTTGGTCTTTATTGGCATAGTGTAGTTTTGGAGTGTGACTTTTTGAGGTTGTGGACAGGAGTGCGTTTTTAACTGATAAGGGAGTTTCAAACAGGGTTTATTGGCCATTAATACAGGTAACAATGGAGTACAGAGGAGCCTCTTAAAGAAGAATTTTACAGGGCTTGTGAGAGCCAGACATCTTGCTTGTTTGTAGGTGTCCAAAACTTATTTTTCACACCATATTTGCAAATAAATTCATTAACAAAATCCTAACAATGTGATTTGTGGATTCTTTTTCTCAATTTGTCTGTCATAGTTTGACGTGTACCTATGATGAAAATTACAGGTGTCCTCCTCATCTTTTTAAGTGGGTGAACTTGAGCACAATTGGAGCCTGACTAAATACTTTTTTCCCCCACCTGTACCTATTGTTTCAGTTAGACATCCTCCTGAATGGAAAGGTCGCCAGCCAAATCCTAATTCGAACCAGCAACGTTGTGGGATGATTTTTTTCCGCAGATGCACCAACGCACCATGTGAACCTGCCATCCACTTCCTCTAAAGAGATCGGGGTTGCCACCTGCATGCAGAAACGTGTCGGGCTTATCTGGGTGAAACCGGAACACACTTGTGACAGGAGACACTGATGGTGCCAGAGAAGATGGCTGCCGTTTTACAGCCCTCTACCCAATTGTACTATTATTGTTGTTTTTTCCGCGTTATTTGTAATTTTATTCCTGTAACATAATGTTTCTGCCATCGTCTCTTATCACCAAAAGTGCTTCTGGGATATTCAGGCACAAGCGATTACTCACCTCGTTATTGGACGAAGATTTTTTTCTTCAACGAGTGCGGACAGCAAAGGATATCCTACAGACACCCGACAAGGCCCAAATCCCTGTCATTCGCAGGAGAAAGAGACGGAGATATCGTGGACGTAGTCGGGGTGTGCCTTGTAAGGATCCGCTGGCGAGCGAGAGTAAACTGCCTCTTCCATCAATCCTATTAGGTCAATTTTCAATCATTTTGATAATCAAATTGGATGACCTATATTACGGTTATCCTCCCAACGTGACATTAAAAACTGTTAGTATCTTATGTTGTTTCACCGAGTCGTGGCTGAACGACGACATGGAAAAACAATACAGCTGACGGGGCATATACGCTCCATCGTCAGGATAGAACGGCTGACTCCGTAGGACAAGGGGTTGTGGTCTGGGTATATTTGTAAACAACAGCTGGTGCACAAAATCAATACTAAGGAAGTGTCGAGGTTTTGCTCGCCTGAGGTAGAGTATCTTATGATAAGCTGTAGTACCACACTATTTACCAAAGAGAGTTTTTCATTCTATATTTTTCATAGCTGTCTATTTACCACCACAAACCAATGCTCTGGCATTAAAGATTGCACTCATTAGTTGTATAAGGCCATAACTAAAACAGGAAAAAACGCTCATCCAGACGGCAGCGCTCCTAAGTGGCCGGGGACTTTAATGCAGGGAAACTTAAATCAATCCGTTCTACCTCATTTCTACCAGCATGTTAAATGTGCAAACAGAGGAAAAAAAACTCTAGACCACCTTTACTCCACACACTGAGACGCATACAAGCTCTCCCTCGCCTCCATTTGGCAAATCTGACCATAACTCTATCCTCCTGATTCTCTTGCCTTATAAGCAAACTAAAACAGGAAGCACCAGTACTCGGTTAATAAAAAAGTGGTCAGATTAGGCAGATGCTAAGCTACAGGACTGTTTTGCTAGCCACAGACTGGAACATGTTTCGGGATTCTTCAGATAGCATTGAGGAGTACATCCACATCAGTCCACTGGCTTCATCAATAAGTGCATCGATGATTCGTCCCCACAGTGACCGTACGTACATACCCCAACAGAAGCCATGGATTACAGGCAACATCCGCACTGAGCTAAAGGGTAGAGCTGCCGCTTTCAAGGAGCGGGACTCTAACCCGGACACTTATAAGAAATCCCGCTATGCCCTCCGACGAACCATCAAACAGGCAAAAGAGTCAATACAGGACTAAGATTGAATCGTACTACACCGGCTCTGACGCTCGTTCGGATGTGGCAGGGCTTGAAAACTATTAGCAGACTACAAAGCAAGCACAGCCGCGAGCTGCCCAGTGACACAAGCCTACCAGACGAGCTAAACCACTTCTATGCTCGCTTCGAGGCAAGCAACACTGAAGCATGCAGTGAGAGCACCAGCTGTTCCGGATGACTATGTGATCACGCTCTCCGTAGCCAATGTGAGTAAGACTTTTAAGCAGGTCAACATTCACAGGCCGCAGGGCCAGACGGATTACCAGACGTGTACTCCGAGCATGTGCTGACCCACTGGCAAGTGTCTTCACTGACATTTTCAAACATGTCCCTGACGGAGTCTGTAATACAAAACATGTTTCAAAGCAGACCACCATAGTCCCTGTGCCCAAGGACACTAAGATACCTGCCCTAAATGACTACCGACCCGTAGCACTGACGTCTGTAGCCATGAAGTGCTTTGAAAGGCTGGTCATGGCTCACATCAACACCATTATCCCAGAAAACCCTAGACCCACTATCAATTTGCATACCGCCCCAACAGATCCACAGATGAGCAATCTCTATTGCACTCCACACTGCCCTTTCCCACCTGGGACAAGAGGAAACACCTACGTGAGAATGCTATTCATTGACTACAGCTCAGCATTCAACACCATAGTGCCCTCAAAGTCATCACTAAGCTAAGGATCCTGGGACTAAACACCTCCCTCTGCAACTGGATCCTGGACTTCCTGACGGGCCGCCCCCAGGTGGTAAGGGTGGTAGGTAACAAACACATCCTGCCACGTGCTGATCCTCAACAAGGGGAGCCCCTCAAGGGGTGCGTGCTCAGTCCCCTCCCATACTCCTGTTCACCCATGACTGCATGGCCAGGCACGACCACTCCAACACCATATCATTAAGTTTGCCGAAGGACACAACAGTGGTATGCCTGATCACCGACTAGGCTGTCTCATCGTTTAAGGAGGAGGATCAGAGACCTGGCGTGGTGGTGCCAAGGATAACAACCTCTCCCTCAACGGTGACCAAAGACAAAGGAGATGATTGGTGCTACAGGCAAAAAAAAGAGGACTGATCAACGCCCCCATTCTCATCGGACGGTGCTGTAGTGGGAATCAGTGTTGAGAGCTTTCAATACCTTGGTGTCCACATCCCTAACAGAACTATCATGGTCTCAAACACACGACCAAGAAGTCGTGAAGAGGGCACGACAAAGCCTAATTCTCCCCTCTGGAGACTGAAAGCAAGTTGGCATGGGTCCCTCAGATCCCTCAAAAGGTTCCTACAGCTGCACCTCGAGGGGAGAGCATCCTGACTGGTTGCATCAACCCACCGTCTGGTATGGCACCTGATCGGCCTCTGACTGCAAAGCACCTACGAGAGGGTAGTGCGTCGGCCCCAGTACATCACTGGGGCCACGGTTTCCTCGCCATCCAAGACCTCTATACTAGGCGTGTCAGAAGGAAGGCCCCAAAATTGTCAAAGACTCCAGCCACCCTAGTCCTAGACTGTTTCTCTCTGCTACCTGCACGGCAATCGTTAACCGGAGCGCCCAGTCCTAGGTCCAAAGGCTTCTCAACAGCTTCTTACTCCCAACCATAAGACTACTCCTCCCGAACATCTAATCATGTCTACCAGGACTACTTGCACAGCCCCCCCACCCCCAACCACATCTTTTTGAAAGTGTCTGTCTTGTAAACAGGAGATCCTGTGTTCGGACTCCCCGCTACGCACATGATCATAATGGATTAAATATGGTGCTAATTTCTGATCTAGAAATAGACAGATCAGGTCAATAATAGCTGTCCTTGAGCTAAGCCTCAAAACTTACAACTTTGAAAATCACTCTTCCTGTATAACTAACTAGCTTAAAAGTTTTTTTTTCACTCAAAGCATTCTTCTTGCTGATCACCAGACTTTTCACAAAGCATGAAATCTCCTAATCTCAGGTGTTTGTAGGTTCGAGGCGAAAACAGACACTCTGATTCACCTTGCAAACTGAAATCCAGGTACGAATGTCAGGTAAACCCAAAGCAGGAGCTTGAATGAAAAGCCTGACTAGCTCAGTCGGGTAGAGCATGCACTCTTATCTCAGGGTAATGGGTTCCCAAACCCCACGTTTGGCGGTGAACTTTTTACTCTGCACTTAACCAACTCACATTTACAATCTGCCCTCCACATGCTCCTGGTATAGAGCGGGATTTGCCAACGTGCCATTGCAAACTTAGTCGGGCGCTGTGGGCTTTAGCAGGTGAAAAGCGCCCGTCTTGTAAACAGGAGATCCTGGGGATTTTGATTCCCAGCAGCGCCTGTGATTGTAATGGATTTAACTTTGCTATTTTTCTGGACTGATAATATGACAGTAGCAGGTCAATAATAGCTGTCTCCAAGCTAAGCCTCAAACTTACAACTTCGAAAATCACTCTTCTGTATAAAAACTAGAGAGCTAAAAGTTTTTACCACTCAAAGCACTCTCTTGCTGATCACCAGAACTTTTGCACAAAGCATTACTCTCCTAATCTCAGGGTTGTAGGTTCACAGGCCCAAACAGACACTCTGACTCACCTTGCAAACTGCAAATCCAGGTACGAATGTCAGGTAAATCCAAGCAGGCGTTTTGAATGAACAGCCCCCTGACTAGCTCAGTCGGTAGAGCATGAGACTATTAATCTCAGGGTAATGGGTTTCGCCCCACGTTGGGTGTGGTGAACTTTTCTTTGGCTAGCGTAACCAAACATCACCATTTACAATCTGCCCTCTCCACCATGCCTGCTGTAGAGCGGGATGGCCAACGTGCATTGCAAACCCTCGTCAGAGCGCTGTGGCTTAGCAGGTGAAAGCACTCCTGTCTTGTAAACAGGAGATCCTGGGTTCGACTCCCCATCAGCCTCTTGGGATGGATTGAACTTTGCTATTTTCTGGACTAGAAATAGACAGTAGCAGGGTCAATAATAGCTGTCCTCCTGCTAAGCCTCAAACTTACAACCTTCGAAATCACTCTTCTGTATAACTAACTAGAGCTAAAAGTTTTTAATCCACTCAAAGCATTTCCCTTGCTTGATCACAGACTTTTTCACAAACTTGCATGACCTCTCCTAATCTCAGGGTTGTAGGTTCCGAGGCAAAAACAGACACTCTGATTCACCTTTGCAAGACTGAAATCCCAGGTACGAATGTCAGGTAAATCCAAAGCAGGAGCTTGAATGAAAAGCCTGACTAGCTCAGTCGGTAGAAGCATGAGACCCTCTTAATCTCAGGGTAATGGGTTCGAGCCCCACTTGGGCGTTGTGAACTTTTCTCTTGCGCGTAACCAACTCACATTACAATCTGCCTCCACATGCTCTGTAGAGCGGGCTTGCCAACGTGCACTTTGCAAACTTGTCGGGCGCTGTGGGCTTAGCGGTGAAAGCCGCTCCGTCTTGTAAACAGGAGATCCTGGGATTGGTTCAACAGCAGCAGCGCCTGTGATTGTAATGGATTGAAATTTGCTATTTTTCTGGAAGACTATAAGATAGACAGTAGCAGGTCAAATAATAGCTGTCCTCCAGCTAAGCCTCAAACTTACAACTTCGAAATCACGCTTCTGTATAACTAATTAGAGCTAAAAGTTTTTACCACTCAAAGCACTCTCTTGCTGATCACCAGACTTTGCACAAAGCATGTACTCTCCTAATCTCAGGGTTGTGGGTTTCGCGGCCCAAACAGACACTCTGACTCACCTTGGCAAACTGCAATCCAGGTACGAATGTCAGGTAAATCCAAAGCAGGATTTGAATGAACAGCCTGACTAGCTCAGTCGGTAGAGCATGAGACTCTTAATCTCAGGGTAATGGTGTTCGAAGCCCCACGTTGGGCGTGAACTTTTCTCTTGCTAGTAACCAACTCACATTACAAATCTGCCCTCCACATGCTCTGTAGAGCGGGATTGCCAACGTGCATTGCAAACTTGTCGGGCGCTGTCGGCTTAGCAGGTGAAAGCACCTGTCTTGTAAACAGGAGATCCTGGGTTCAACGCCAAGCAGCGCCCTGTAATGGATTGAACTTTGCTATTTTTCTGGACTAGAAATAGACAGTAGCAGGTCAATAATAGCTGTCCTCCAGCTAAGCCTCAAACTTACAACTTCGAAATCACTCTTCTGTATAACTAACTAGAGCTAAAAGTTTTTACCACTCAAAGCACTCTCTTGCTGATCACCAGTCTTTTCACAAAGCATGACTCTCCTAATCTCAGGGTTGTAGGTTCGAGGTTCGAGGGAAAACAGACACTCTGATTCACCTTGCAAACTGAAATCCAGGTACGAATGTCAGGTAAATCCAAAGCAGGAGTTTGAATGAACAGCCTGACTAGCTCAGTAGGTAGAGCATGAGACTCTTAATCTCAGGGTAATGGGTTCGAGCCCCACGTTGGGTGTGAACTTTTCTCTTGCTAGTAACCAACTCACATTACAATCTGCCCTCCACATGCTCTGTAGAGCGGGATTGCCAACGTGCATTGCAAACTTGTCGGGGCGCTGTGGCTTTAGCAGGTTTAAAAGCACCTGTCTTGTAAACAGGAGATCCTGTGTTCAACTCCCAGCAGCGCCTGTGATTGATGGTTTGCTATTTTTCTGGACTAGAAATAGACAGTAGCAGGTCAATAATAGCTGTCCTCCAGCTAAGCCTCAAAACTTACAACTTTGAAAGCACTCTTCTATATAACTAACTAGAGCTAAAAGTTTTACCTACTCAAAGCACTCTTTGCTGATCACCAGACTTTGCACAAAGCATGACTCTCCTAATCTCAGGGTTGTAGGTTCGAGGCCCAAACAGACACTCTGACTCACCTTGCAAACTGCAATCCAGGTACGAATGTCAGGTAAATCCAAAGCAGGAGCTTGAATGAACAGCCTGACTAGCTCAGTCGGTAGAGCATGAGACTCTTAATCTCAGGGTCATGGGTTTGAGCCCCACGTTGGGCGTGAACTTTTCTCTTGCGCGTAACCAACTCACATTACAATCTGCCCTCCACATGCTCTGTAGAGCGGGATTGCCAACGTGCATTGCAAAACTTGTCGGGCGCTGTGGCTTAGCAGGTGAAAGCGCCTGTCTTGTAAACAGTAGATCCTGGCTTCGACTCCCATCAGGGATTGTAATGGATTGAACTTTGCTATTTTTCTGGACTAGAAATAGACAGTAGCAGGTCAATAATAGCTGTCCTCCAGCTAAGCCTCAAACATACAACTTCGAAATCACTCTTCTGTATAACTAACTAGAGCTAAAAGTTTTTACCACTCAAAGCACTCTCTTGCTGATCACCAGACTTTTCACAAAGCATGACTCTCCTAATCTCAGGGTTGTAGGTTCGAAGCGAAAACAGACACTCTGATTCACCTTGCAAACTGAAATCCAGGTACGAATGTCAGGTAAATCCAAAGCAGGAACTTGAATGAAAAGCCTGACTAGCTCAGTCGGTAGAGCATGAGACTCTTAATCTCAGGGTAATGGGATCGAGCCCCACGTTGGGCGTGAACTTTTCTCTTGGCGCGTAACCAACTCACATTACAATCTGCCCTCCACACATGCTCTGTAGAGCGGGATTGCCAAACGTGCATTGCAAACTTGTCGGGCGCTGTGGCTTAGCAGGTGAAAGTGCCCGTCTTGTAAACAGGAGATCCTGAGATTGATTCCCAGCAGCGCCTGTGATTGTAATGGATTGAACTTTGCTATTTTTCTGGACTGGTAATATGACAGTAGCAGGTCAATAATAGCTGTCCTCCAGCTAAGCCTCAAACTTACAACTTCGAAATCACTCTTCTGTATAACTAACAAGAGCTAAAAGTTTTTACCACTCAAAGCACTCTCTTGCTGATCACCAGACTTTGCACAAAGCATTACTCTCCTAATCTCAGGGTTGTAGGTTCGAGGCCCAAACAGACACTCTGACTCACCTTGCAAACTGCAATCCAGGTACGAATGTCAGGTAAATCCAAAGCAGGCGTTTGAATGAACAGCCTGACTAGCTCAGTCGGTAGAGCATGAGACTTTTAATCTCAGGGTAATGGGTTCGAGCCCCACGTTGGGTGTGAACTTTTCTCTTGCTAGTAACCAACTCACATTACAATCTGCCCTCCACATGCTCTGTAGAGCGGGATTGCCAACGTGCATTGCAAACTTGTCGGGCGCTGTGGCTTAGCAGGTTAAAGCACCTGTCTTGTAAACAGGAGATCCTGTGTTCAACTCCCAGCAGCGCCTGTGATTGAACTTTGCTATTTTTCAGGACTAGAAATAGACAGTAGCAGGTCAATAATAGCTGTCCTCCAGCTAAGCCTCAAACTTACAACTTTGAAAGCACTCTTCTATATAACTAACTAGAGCTAAAAGTTTTAACTACTCAAAGCACTCTCTTGCTGATCACCAGACTTTGCACAAAGCATTACTCTCCTAATCTCAGGGTTGTAGGTTCGAGGCCCAAACAGACACTCTGACTCACCTTGCAAACTGCAATCCAGGTACGAATGTCAGGTAAAATCCAAAGCAGGAGCTTGAATAAAACAAACAGCCTGACTAGCTCAGTCGGTAGAGCATGAGACTCTTAATCTCAGGGTCATGGGTTTGAGCCCCACGTTGGGCGTGAACTTTTCTGTTGCGCGTAACCAACTCACATTACAATCTGCCCTCCGCATGCTCTGTAGAGCGGGCTTGCCAACGTGCATTGGAAACTTGTCGGGCGCTGTGGCTTAGCAGGTGTAAAGCGCTGTCTTGTAAACAGGAGATCCTTGGTTTTGACTCCCAAGAGCGCGCCTGTGATTGTAATGGATTGAACTTTGCTTATTTTTCTGGACTAGAAATAGACAGTAGCAGGTCAATAATAGCTGTCCTCCAGCTAAGCCTCAAACTTACAACTTCGAAATCACTCTTCTGTATAACTAACTAGTGCTAAAAGTTTTTACCACTCAAAGCACTCTCTTGCTGATCACCAGACTTTTCACAAAGCATGACTCTCCTAATCTCAGGGTTGTAGGTTCGAGGCGAAAACAGACACTCTGATTCACCTTGCAAACTGAAATCCAGGTACGAATGTCAGGTAAATCCAAAGCAGGAGCTTGAAAATGAACAGCCCAGACTTGCTCGTACGCAGTCGGTAGAATAGAGCATGAGACTCTTACTCTCAGGGTCATGGGGTTTGAGCCCCACGTTGGGCGTGAACTTTTCTCTTGCGCTTAACCAACTCACATTACAATCTGCCCTCCACATGCTCTGTAGAGCTGGATTGCCAACATGCATTGCAAAATTGTCGTGCGCTGTGGTTTAGCAGATGAAAGCGCCTGTCTTGTAAACCGGAGATCCTGGGTTTGACTCCCAGCAGCGCCTGTGATCATAATGGATTAAAATGTGCTGATTTTCAGGACTAGAAATATACAGTAGCAGGTCAATAATAGCTGTCCTCCAGCTAAGCCTCAAACTTACAAACTTCGAAATCACTCTTCTGTATAACTAACTAGAGCTAAAAGTTTAAAACACTCTCTTGCTGATCACCAGACTTTTCACAAAGCATGACTCTCCTAATTTCAGGGTTGTAGGTTCGAGGCGAAAACAGACACTCTGATTCACCTTGCAAACTGCAATCCAGGTACGAATGTCAGGTAAATCCAAAGCAGGAGCTTGAATGAACAGCCTGACTAGCTCATTCGGTAGAGCATGAGACTCTTAATCTCAGGGTCATGGGTTCGAGCCCCAAGTTGGGTGTGAACTTTTCTCTTGCGCTTAACCAACTCACATTACAATCTGCCCTCCACATGCTCTGTAGAGCGGGATTGCCAACGTGCATTGCAAACTAGTCGGGCGCTGTGGCTTAGCAGGTGAAAGCGCCTGTCTTGTAAAACAGGAGATTCTGGGTTCGACTCCCAGCAGCGCCTGTGATTGTAATGGATTGAAATTGCTGTTTTCTGGACTAATAATAGACAGTAGCAGGTCAATAATAGCTGTCCTCCAGCTAAGCCTCAAACTTACAACTTCGAAATCAACTCTTCTGTATAACTAACTAGAGCTAAAAGTTTTTACCACTCAAAGCACTCTCTTGCTGATCACCAGGACTATTGCACAAAGCATTACTCTCCTAATCTCAGGGTTGAAGGTTCGAGGCCCAAACAGACACTCTGACTCACCTTGCAAACTGCAATCCAGGTACGAATGTCAGGTAAATCCAAAGCAGGAGTTTGAATGAACAGCCTGACTAGCTCAGTCGGTAGAGCATGAGACTCTTAATCACAGGGTCGTGGGTTTGAGCCCCACGTTGGGCGTGAACTTTTCTCTGAAGCGTAACCAACTCACATTACAATCTGCGCTCCACATGCTCTGTAGAGCGGGCTTGCCAACGTGCATTGCAAACTTGTCGGGGGCTGTGGCTTAGCAGGTGAAAGCGCCTGTCTTGTAAACAGGAGATCCTGGGTTCGACTCCCAGCATTGATTGTAATGGATTGAACTTTGCTATTTTTTCTGACTAGAAATAGACAGTAGCAGGTCACTAATAGCTGTCCTCCAGCTATGCCTCAAACTTACAACTTCGAAATCACTCTTCTGTATAACTTACTAGAGCTAAAAGTTTTTACCACTCAAAGCACTCTCTTGCTGATCACCAGACTTTTCACAAAGCATGACTCTCCTAATCTCAGGGTTGTAGGTTCGAGGCGACAACAGACACTCTGATTCACCTTGCAAACTGAAATCCAGGTACGAATGTCAGGTAAATCCAAAGCAGGAGCTTGAATGAACAGCCTGACTAGCTCAGTCGGTAGAGCATGAGACTCTTAATCTCAGGGTCATGGGTTTGAGCCCCACGTTGGGCGTGAACTTTTCTCTTGCGCGTAACCAACTCACATTACAATCTGCCCTCCACATGCTCTGTAGATCGGGATTGCCAACGTGCATTGCGAACTTGTCTGGCGCTGTGGCTTAGCAGGTGAAAGCGCCTGACTTGTAAACAGGAAATCCTGGGTTCGACTACCAGCAGTGAATGTAATGGATCGAACTTTGCTATTTTTCTGGACTAATAATATGACAGTAGCAGGTCAATAATAGCTGTCCTCCAGCTAAGCCTCAAACGTACAACTTCGAAATCACTCTTCTGTATAACTAACTAGAGCTAAAAGTTTTTAGCTCTCAAAGCACTCTCTTGCTGATCACCAGACTTCGCACAAAGCATTACTCTCCTAATCTCAGGGTTGTAGGTTCGAGGCCCAAAGTGACACTCTGACTCACCTTGCAAACTGAAATCCAGGTACGAATGTCAGGTAAATCCAAAGCAGAAGTTTAAACGTATAGCCTGACTAGCTCAGTCGGTAGAGCATGAGACTCTTAATCTCAGGGTAGTGGGTTCGAGCCCCACGTTGGGCGTAAACTTTTCTCTGGAGCGTAACCAACTCACATTACAATCTGCGCTCCACATGCTCTGTAGAGCGGGCTTGCCAACGTGCATTGCCAAACTTGTCGGGCGCTGTGGCTTAGCAGTGAAAGCGCCTGTCTTGTAAACAGGAGATCCTGGTTAGATTCCCCAGCAGTGATTGTAATGGATTGAACTTTGCTATTTTTCTGGACTAGAAATAGACAGTAGCAGGTCTATAATAGCTGTCCTCCAGCTAAGACTCAAACGTACAACTTCGAAATCACTCTTCTGTATAACTAACTAGAGCTAAAAGTTTTTACCACTCAAAGCACTCTCTTACTGATCACCAGACTTTTCACAAAGCATGACTCTCCTAATTTCAGGGTTGTAGGTTCGAGGCGAAAACAGACACTCTGATTCACCTTGCAAACTGAAATCCAGGTACGAATGTCAGGTAAATCCAAAGCAGGAGCTTGTATGAACAGCCTGACTAGCTCATTCGGTAGAGCATGAGACTCTTAATCTCAGGGTCATGGGTTCGAGCCCCACGTTGGGTGTGAACTTTTCTCTTGCGCTTAACCAACTCACATTACAATCTGCCCTCCACATGCTCTGTAGAGCGGGATTGCCAACGTGCATTGCAAACTAGTCGGGCGCTGTGGCTTAGCAGGTGAAAGCGCCTGTCTTATAAACAGGAGATTCTGGGTTCGACTCCCAGCAGCGCCTGTGATTGTAATGGATTGAACTGCTATTTTTCTGGACTAATAATATGACAGTAGCAGGTCAATAATAGCTGTCCTCCAGCTAAGCCTCAAACTTACAACTTCGAAATCACTCTTCTGTATAACTAACTAGAGCTAAACATTTTTACCACTCAAAGCACTCTCTTGCTGATCACCAGACTATGCACAAAGCATTACTCTCCTAATCTCAGGGTTGTAGGTTCGAGGCCCAAACAGACACTCTGACTCACCTTGCAAACTGCAATCCAGGTACAAATGTCAGGTAAATCCAAAGCAGGAGTTTGAATTTATAGCCTGACTAGCTCAGTCGGTAGAGCATGAGACTCTTAATCTCAGGGTCGTGGGTTCGAGCCCCACGTTGGGTGTGAATTTATCTCTTGCACTTAACCAACTCACGTTACAATCTGCGCTCTGCATGCTCTGTAGAGCGGGCTTGCCAACGTGCATTGCAAACTTGTCGGGGGCGGTGGCTTAGCAGGTGAAAGCGCCTGTCTTGTAAACAGGAGATCCTGGGTTCGACTCCCAGCAGCGCCTGTGATCATAATGGATTAAAATGTGCTAATTTTCAGAACTAGAAATAGACAGTAGCAGGTCAATAATAGCTGTCCTCCAGCTAAGCCTCAAACTTACAACTTTGAAAGCACTCTTCTGTATAACTAACTAGAGCTAAAAGTTTTAACCAACTCAAAGCACTCTCTTGCTGATCACCAGACTTTGCACAAAGCATTACTCTCCTAATCTCAGGGTTGTAGGTTCGAGGCCCAAACAGACACTCTGACTCACCTTGCAAACTGCAATCCAGGTACGAATGTCAGGTAAATCCAAAGCAGGAGTTTGAATGTATAGCCTGACTAGCTCAGTCGGTAGAGCATGAGTCTCTTAATCTCAGGGTCGTGGTTTCGAGCCCCACGTTGGGTGTGAACTTTTCTCTGGAGCGTAACCAACTCACATTACAATCTGCGCTCCACATGCTCTGTAGAGCGGGCTTGCCAACGTGCATTGCAAACTTGTCGGGCGCTGTGGCTTAGCAGGTGAAACCGCCTGTCTTGTATACAGGAGATCCTGGGTTCGACTCCCAGCAGTGATTGTAATGGATTGAACTTTGCTATTTTTCTGGACTAGAAAAAGACAGTAGCAGGTCTATAATAGCTGTCCTCCAGCTAAGCCTCAAACTTACAACTTCGAAATCACTCTTCTGTATAACTAACTAGAGCTAAAAGTTTAAAGCACTCTCTTGCTGATCACCAGACTTTGCACAAAGCATTACTCTCCTAATCTCAGGGTTGTAGGTTCGAGGCCCAAACAGACACTCTGACTCACCTTGCAAACTGCAATCCAGGTACGAATGTGAGGTAAATCCAAAGCAGGAGTTTGAATGTATAGCCTGACTAGCTCAGTCGGTTGAGCATGAGACTCTTAATCTCAGGGTCGTGGGTTCGAGCCCCACGTTGGGCGTGATCTTTTCTCTGGAGCGTAACCAATTCACATTACAATCTGCGCTCCACATGCTCTGTAGAGCGGGCTTGCCAACGTGCATTGCAAACTTGTCGGGCGCTGTGGCTTAGCAGGTGAAAGCGCCTGTCTTGTAAACAAGAGATCCTGGGTTCGACTCCCAGGAGTGATTGTAAGGGATTGAACTTTGCTATTTTTCTGGACTAGAAATAGACAGTAGCAGGTCTATAATAGCTGTCCTCCAGCTAAGCCTCAAACTTACAACTTCGAAATCACTCTTCTGTATAACTAACTAGAGCTAAAAGTTTTTACCACTCAAAGCACTATCTTGCTGATCACCAGACTTTTCACAAAGCATGACTCTCCTAATTTCAGGGTTGTAGGTTCGAGGCGAAAACAGACACTCTGATTCACCTTGCAAACTGAAATCCAGGTACGAATGTCAGGTAAATCCAAAGCAGGAGGTTGAATGAACAGCCTGACTAGCTCAGTCGGTAGAGCATGAGACTCTTAATCTCAGGGTCATGGGTTTGAGCCCCACGTTGGGTGTGAACTTTTCTCTGGAGCGTAACCAACTCACATTACAATCTGCCCTCCACATGCTCTGTAGAGCGGGCTTGCCTACGTGCATTGCAAACTTGTCGGGCGCTGTGGCTTAGCAGGTGAAAGCGCCTGTCTTGTAAACAGGAGATCCTGGGTTCGACTCCCAGCAGTGATTGTAATGGATTGAACTTTGCTATTTTCTGGACTAATAATATGACAGTAGCAGGTCAATAATAGCTGTCCTCCAGCTAAGCCTCAAACTTACAACTTCGAAATCACTCTTCTGTATAACTAACTAGAGCTAAAAGTTTTTACCACTCAAAGCACTCTCTTGCTGATCACCAGACTATGCACAAAGCATGACTCTCCTAATCTCAGGGTTGTAGGTTCGAGGCGAAAACAGACACTCTGATTCACCTTGCAAACTGAAATCCTGGTACAAATGTCAGGTAAATCCAAAGCAGGAGTTTGAATGTATAGCCTGACTAGCTCAGTCGGTAGAGCATGAGACTCTTAATCTCAGGGTCGTGTGTTCGAGCCCCACGTTGGGCGTGAACTTTTCTCTTGCGCGTAACCAACTCACATTACAATCTACGCTCCACATGCTCTGTAGAGCGGGATTGCCAACGTGCATTGCAAACTAGTTGGGCGCTGTGGCTTAGCAGGTGAAAGTGCCTGTCTTGTAAACAGGAGATTCTGGGTTCAACTCCCAGCAGTGATTATAATGGATTGAACTTTGCTATTTTTCTGGACTAATAATATGACAGTAGCAGGTCAATAATAGCTGTCCTCCAGCTAAGCCTCAAACTTACAACTTCGAAATCACTCTTCTGTATAACTAACTAGAGCTAAAAGTTTTTACCACTCAAAGCACTCTCTTGCTGATCACCAGACTTTTCACAAAGCATGACTCTCCTAATCTCAGGGTTGTAGGTTCGAGGCCCAAACAGACACTCTGACTCACCTTGCAAACTGCAATCCAGGTACGAATGTCAGGTAAATCCAAAGCAGGAGTTTGAATGTATAGCCTGACTAGCTCAGTCGGTAGAGCATGAGTCTCTTAATCTCAGGGTCGTGGTTTCGAGCCCCACGTTGGGTGTGAACTTTTCTCTGGAGCGTAACCAACTCACATTACAATCTGCGCTCCACATGCTCTGTAGAGCGGGCTTGCCAACGTGCATTGCAAACTTGTCGGGCGCTGTGGCTTAGCAGGTGAAAGCGCCTGTCTTGTAAACAGGAGATCCTGGGTTCGACTCCCAGCAGTGATTGTAATGGATTGAACTTTGCTATTTTTCTGGACTAGAAAAAGACAGTAGCAGGTCTATAATAGCTGTCCTCCAGCTAAGCCTCAAACTTACAACTTCGAAATCACTCTTCTGTATAACTAACTAGAGCTAAAAGTTTAAAGCACTCTCTTGCTGATCACCAGACTTTGCATAAAGCATTACTCTCCTAATCTCAGGGTTGTAGGTTCGAGGCCCAAACAGACACTCTGACTCACCTTGCAAACTGCAATCCAGGTACGAATGTCAGGTAAATCCAAAGCAGGAGTTTGAATGTATAGCCTGACTAGCTCAGTCGGTTGAGCATGAGACTCTTAATCTCAGGGTCGTGGGTTCGAGCCCCACGTTGGGCGTGATCTTTTCTCTGGAGCGTAACCAATTCACATTACAATCTGCGCTCCACATGCTCTGTAGAGCGGGCTTGCCAACGTGCATTGCAAACTTGTCGGGCGCTGTGGCTTAGCAGGTGAAAGCGCCTGTCTTGTAAACAAGAGATCCTGGGTTGGACTCCCAGGAGTGATTGTAAGGGATTGAACTTTGCTATTTTTCTGGACTAGAAATAGACAGTAGCAGGTCTATAATAGCTGTCCTCCAGCTAAGCCTCAAACTTACAACTTCGAAATCACTCTTCTGTATAACTAACTAGAGCTAAAAGTTTTTACCACTCAAAGCACTCTCTTGCTGATCACCAGACTTTTCACAAAGCATGACTCTCCTAATTTCAGGGTTGTAGGTTCGAGGCGAAAACAGACACTCTGATTCACCTTGCAAACTGAAATCCAGGTACGAATGTCAGGTAAATCCAAAGCAGGAGCTTGAATGAACAGCCTGACTAGCTCAGTCGGTAGAGCATGAGACTCTTAATCTCAGGGTCATGGGTTTGAGCCCCACGTTGGGTGTGAACTTTTCTCTGGAGCGTAACCAACTCACATTACAATCTGCCCTCCACATGCTCTGTAGAGCGGGCTTGCCAACGTGCATTGCAAACTTGTCGGGCGCTGTGGCTTAGCAGGTGAAAGCGCCTGTCTTGTAAACAGGAGATCCTGGGTTCGACTCCCAGCAGTGATTGTAATGGATTGAACTTTGCTATTTTTCTGGACTAATAATATGACAGTAGCAGGTCAATAATAGCTGTCCTCCAGCTAAGCCTCAAACTTACAACTTCGAAATCACTCTTCTGTATAACTAACTAGAGCTAAAAGTTTTTACCACTCAAAGCACTCTCTTGCTGATCACCAGACTTTGCACAAAGCATGACTCTCCTAATCTCAGGGTTGTAGGTTCGAGGCGAAAACAGACACTCTGATTCACCTTGCAAACTGAAATCCTGGTACAAATGTCAGGTAAATCCAAAGCAGGAGTTTGAATGTATAGCCTGACTAGCTCAGTCGGTAGAGCATGAGACTCTTAATCTCAGGGTCGTGTGTTCGAGCCCCACGTTGGGAGTGAACTTTTCTCTTGCGCGTAACCAACTCACATTACAATCTACGCTCCACATGCTCTGTAGAGCGGGATTGCCAACGTGCATTGCAAACTAGTTGGGCGCTGTGGCTTAGCAGGTGAAAGTGCCTGTCTTGTAAACAGGAGATTCTGGGTTCAACTCCCAGCAGTGATTATAATGGATTGAACTTTGCTATTTTTCTGGACTAATAATATGACAGTAGCAGGTCAATAATAGCTGTCCTCCAGCTAAGCCTCAAACTTACAACTTCGAAATCACTCTTCTGTATAACTAACTAGAGCTAAAAGTTTTTACCACTCAAAGCACTCTCTTGCTGATCACCAGACTTTTCACAAAGCATGACTCTCCTAATCTCATGGTTGTAGGTTCGAGGCGAAAACAGACACTCAGATTCACCTTGCAAACTGAAATCCAGGTACGAATGTCAGGTAAATCCAAAGCTGGAGGTTGAATGAACATCCTGACTAGCTCAGTCGGTAGAGCATGAGACTCTTAATCTCAGGGTCATGGGTTTGAGCCCCACGTTGGGCGTGAACTTTTCTCTTGCGCGTAACCAACTCACATTACAATCTGCCCTCCACATGCTCTGTAGATCGGGATTGCCAACATGCATCGACAACTTGTCGGGCGCTGTGGCTTAGCAGGTGAAAGCGCCGGTCTTGTAAACAGGATATCCTGGGTTTGACTCCCACCAGTGAATGTAATGGATTGAACTTTGCTAATTTTCTGGACTAATAAAATGACAGTAGCAGGTCAATAATAGCTGTCCTCCAGCTAAGCCTCAAACTTACAACTTCGAAATCACTCTTCTGTATAACTAACTAGAGCTAAAAGTTTTTAGCACTCAAAGCACTCTCTTGCTGATCACCAGACTTTGCACAAAGCATTACTCTCCTAATCTCAGGGTTGTAGGTTCGAGGCCCAAAGAGACACTCTGACTCACCTTGCAAACTGCAATCCAGGTACGAATGTCAGGTAAATCCAAAGCAGGAGTTTGAATGTAATGCCTGACTAGCTCAGTCGGTAGAGCATGAGACTCTTAATCTCAGGGTCGTGGATTCGAGCCACACGTTGGGGGTGAACTTTTCTCTGGAGCGTAATCAACTCACATTACAATCTGCGCTCCGCATGCTCTGTAGAGCGGGCTTGCCAACGTGCATTGCAAACTTGTCGGTCGCTGTGGCTTAGCAGGTGAAAGCACCTGTCTTGTACACAGGAGATCCTGGGTTTGACTCCCAGCAGCGCCTGTGAATGTAATGGATTGAACTTTGCTATTTTTCTGGACTAATAATATGACAGTAGCAGGTCAATAATAGCTGTCCTCCAGCTAAGCCTCAAACTTACAACTTCGAAATCACTCTTCTGTATAACTAACTAGAGCTAAAAGTTTTTAGCCCTCAAAGCACTCTCTTGCTGATCACCAGACTTTGCACAAAGCATTACTCTCCTAATCTCAGGGTTGTAGGTTCGAGGCCCAAAGAGACACTCTGACTCACCTTGCAAACTGCAATCCAGGTACGAATGTCAGGTAAATCCAAAGCAGGAGTTTGAATGTATAGCCAGACTAGCTCAGTCGGTAGTGCATGAACCTTTTAATCTCAGGGTCGTGGGTTTGAGCCCCACGTGGGGTGTTAACTTTTCTCTGGAGCGTAACCAACTCACATTACAATCTGCGCTCCACATGCTCTGTAGAGCGGGCTTGCCAACGTGCATTGCTAACTTGTCGGGCGCTGTGGCTTAGCAGGTGAAAGCGCCTGTCTTGTAAACAGGAGATCCTGGGTTAGACTCCCAGCAGTGATTGTAATGGATTGAACTTTGCTATTTTTCTGGACTAGAAATAGACAGTAGCAGGTCTATAATAGCTGTCCTCCAGCTAAGCCTCAAACTTACAACTTCGAAATCACTCTTCTGTATAACTAACTAGAGCTAAAAGTTTTTACCACTCAAAGCACTCTCTTGCTGATCACCAGACTTTTCACAAAGCATGACTCTCCTAATTTCAGGGTTGTAGGTTCGAGGCGAAAACAGACGCTCTGACTCACCTTGCAAACTGCAATCCAGGTACGAATGTCAGGTAAATCCAAAGCAGGAGTTTGAATGTATAGCCAGACTAGCTCAGTCGGTAGAGCATGAACCTTTTAATCTCAGGGTCATGGGTTCGAGCTCCACGTTGGCTGTGAACTTTTCTCTTGCGCTTAACCAACTCACATTACAATCTGCCCTCCACATGCTCTGTAGAGCGGGATTGCCAACGTGCATTGCAAACTAGTCGGGCGCTGTGGCTTAGCAGGTGAAAGCGCCTGTCTTGTAAACAGGAGATTCTGGGTTCGACTCCCAGCAGCGCCTGTGATTGTAATGGATTGAACTTTGCTTTTTTTCTGGACTAATAATATGACAGTAGCAGGTCAATAATAGCTGTCCACCAGCTAAGCCTCAAACTTACAACTTCGAAATCACTCTTCTGTATAACTAACTAGAGCTAAACGTTTTTACCACTCAAAGCACTCTCTTGCTGATCACCAGACTTTGCACAAAGCATTACTCTCCTAATCTCAGGGTTGTAGGTTCGAGGCCCAAACAGACACTCTGACTCACCTTGAAAACTGCAATCCAGGTACAAATGTCAGGTAAATCCAAAGCAGGAGTTTGAATGTATAGCCTGACTAGCTCAGTCGGTAGAGCATGAGACTCTTAATCTCAGGGTCGTGGGTTTGAGCCCCACGTTGGGCGTGAACTTTTCTCTTGCGCGTAACCAACTCACGTTACAATCTGCGCTCCGCATGCTCTGTAGAGTGGGCTTGCCAACGTGCATTGCAATCTTGACGGGGGCTGTGGCTTAGCAGGTGAAAGCGCCTGTCTTGTAAACAGGAGATCCTGGGTTCGACTCCCAGCAGCGCCTGTGATTGTAATGGATTGAACTTTGCAATTTTTCTGGACTAGAAATAGACAGTAGCAGGTCAATAATAGCTGTCCTCCAGCTAAGCCTCAAACTTACGACTTCGAAATCACTCTTCTGTATAACTAACTAGAGCTAAAAGTTTTTACCACTCAAAGCACTCTCTTGCTGATCACCAGACTTTGCACAAAGCATTACTCTCCTAATCTCAGGGTTGTAGGTTCGAGGCGAAAACAGACACACTGATTCACCTTGCAATCTGAAATCCAGGTACGAATGTCAGGTAAATCCAAAGCAGGAGCTTGAATGAACAGCCTGACTAGCTCAGTCGGTAGAGCATGAGACTCATAATCTCATGGTCATGGGTTTGAGCCCCACGTTGGGTGTGAACTTTTCTCTTGCGCTTAACCAACTCACATTACAATCTGCCCTCCACATGCTCTGTAGAGCTGGATTGCCAACGTCCATTGCAAATTTTTCGGGCGCTGTGGCTTAGCAGTTGAAAGCGCCTGTCTTGTAAACAGGAGATCCTGGGTTCGACTCCCAGCAGTGATTGTAATGGATTGAACTTTGCTATTTTTCTGGACTAATAATATGACAGTAGCAGGTCAATAATAGCTGTCCTCCACCTAAGCCTCAAACTTACAACTTCGAAAGCACTCTTCTGTATAACTAACTAGAGCTAAAAGTTTTAAGCACTCTCTTGCTGATCACCAGACTTTGCACAAAGCATTACTCTGCTAATCTCAGGGTTGTAGGTTCGAGGCCCAAAGAGACACTCTGACTCACCTTGCAAACTGCAATCCAGGTACGAATGTCAGGTAAATCCAAAGCAGGAGTTTGAATGTATAGCCAGACTAGCTCAGTCGGTAGAGCATGAGACTCTTAATCTCAGGGTCGTGGGTTTGAGCCCCACGTTGGGTGTTAACTTTTCTCTGGAGCATAACCAACTCACATTACAATCTGCCCTCCACATGCTCTGTAGAGCGGGATTGCCAACGTGCATTGCAAACTTGTCGGGCGCTGTGGCATAGCAGGTGAAAGCGCCTGTCTTGTAAACCGGAGATCCTGGGTTCGACTCCCAGCAGCGCCTGTGATCGTAATGGATTGAACTTTGCTATTTTTCTTGACTAATAATATGACAGTAGCAGGTCAATAATAGCTGTCCTCCAGCTAAGCCTCAAACTTACAACTTCGAAAGCACTCTTCTGTATAACTAACTAGAGCTAAAAGTTTTAAGCACTCTCTTGCTGATCACCAGACTTTGTACAAAAGCATTACTCTCCTAATCTCAGGGTTGTAGGTTCGAGGCCCAAACAGACACTCTGACTCACCTTGCAAACTGCAATCCAGGTACGAATGTCAGGTAAATCCAAAGCAGGAGTTTGAATGTATAGCCTGACTAGCTCAGTCGGTAGAGCATGAGACTCTTAATCTCAGGGTCGTGGGTTCGAGCCCCACGTTGGGCGTGAACTTTTCTCTGGAGCGTAACCAACTCAATTTACAATCTGCGCTCCGCATGCTCTGTAGAGCGGGATTGCCAACGTGCATTGCAAACTTGTCGGGCGCTGTGGCTTAGCAGGTGAAAGCGCCTGTTTTGTACACAGGAGATCCTGGGTTCGACTCCCAGCAGCGCCTGTGAATGTAATGGATTGAACTTTGCTATTTTTCTGGACTAATAATATGACAGTAGCAGGTCAATAATAGCTGTCCTCCAGCTAAGCCTCAAACTTACAACTTCGAAATCACTCTTCTGTATAACTAACTAGAGCTAAAAGTTTTTACCACTCAAAGCACTCTCTTGCTGATCACCAGACTTTGCACAAAGCATTACTCTCCTAATCTCAGGGTTGTAGGTTCGAGGCGAAAACAGACACTCTGATTCACCTTGCAAACTGAAATCCAGGTACGAATGTCAGGTAAATCCAAAGCAGGAGCTTGAATGAACAGCCTGACTAGCTCAGTCGGTAGAGCATGAGACTCTTAATCTCAGGGTCGTGGGTTCGAGCCCCACGTTTGGCGTGAACTTTTCTCTTGCGCGTAACCAACTCACGTTACAATCTGCGCTCCGCATGCTCTGTAGAGTGGGCTTGCCAACGTGCATTGCAAACTAGACGGGGGCTGTGGCTTAGCAGGTGAAAGCGCCTGTCTTGTAAACAGGAGATCCTGGGTTCGACTCCCAGCAGCGCCTGTGATTGTAATGGATTGAACTTTGCAATTTTTCTGGACTAGAAATAGACAGTAGCAGGTCAATAATAGCTGTCCTCCAGCTAAGCCTCAAACTTACAACTTCGAAATCACTCTTCTGTATAACTAACTAGAGCTAAAAGTTTTTACCACTCAAAGCACTCTCTTGCTGATCACCAGACTTTGCACAAAGCATTACTCTCCTAATCTCAGGGTTGTAGGTTCGAGGCGAAAACAGACACTCTGACTCACCTTGAAAACTGCAATCCAGGTACAAATGTCAGGTAAATCCAAAGCAGGAGTTTGAATGTATAGCCTGACTAGCTCAGTCGGTAGAGCATGAGACTCTTAATCTCAGGGTCGTGGGTTCGAGCCCCACGTTGGGCGTGAACTTTTCTCTTGCGCGTAACCAACTCACGTTACAATCTGCGCTCCGCATGCTCTGTAGAGTGGGCTTGCCAACGTGCATTGCAAACTAGACGGGGGCTGTGGCTTAGCAGGTGAAAGCGCCTGTCTTGTAAACAGGAGATCCTGGGTTCGACTCCCAGCAGCGCCTGTGATTGTAATGGATTGAACTTTGCAATTTTTCTGGACTAGAAATAGACAGTAGCAGGTCAATAATAGCTGTCCTCCAGCTAAGCCTCAAACTTACAACTTCGAAATCACTCTTCTGTATAACTAACTAGAGCTAAAAGTTTTTACCACTCAAAGCACTCTCTTGCTGATCACCAGACTTTGCACAAAGCATTACTCTCCTAATCTCAGGGTTGTAGGTTCGAGGCGAAAACAGACACTCTGATTCACCTTGCAAACTGAAATCCAGGTACGAATGTCAGGTAAATCCAAAGCAGGAGCTTGAATGAACAGCCTGACTAGCTCAGTCGGTAGAGCATGAGACTCTTAATCTCAGGGTCGTGGGTTCGAGCCCCACGTTGGGCGTGAACTTTTCTCTTGCGCGTAACCAACTCACGTTACAATCTGCGCTCCGCATGCTCTGTAGAGTGGGCTTGCCAACGTGCATTGCAAACTAGACGGGGGCTGTGGCTTATCAGGTGAATGCGCCTGTCTTGTAAACAGGAGATCCTGGGTTCGACTCCCAGCAGCGCCTGTGATTGTAATGGATTGAACTTTGCAATTTTTTTGGACTAGAAATAGACAGTAGCAGGTCAATAATAGCTGTCCTCCAGCTAAGCCTCAAACTTACAACTTCGAAATCACTCTTCTGTATAACTAACTAGAGCTAAAAGTTTTTACCACTCAAAGCACTCTCTTGCTGATCACCAGACTTTTCACAAAGCATGACTCTCCTAATTTCAGGGTTGTAGGTTCGAGGTGAAAACAGACACTCTGATTCACCTTGCAAACTGAAATCCAGGTACGAATGTCAGGTAAATCCAAAGCAGGAGCTTGAATGAACAGCCTGACTAGCTCAGTCGGTAGAGCATGAGACTCTTAATCTCAGGGTCATGGGTTTGAGCCCCACGTTGGGCGTGAACTTTTCTCTTGCGCGTAACCAACTCACATTACAATCTGCCCTCCACATGCTCTGTAGAGCTGGATTGCCAACGTGCATTGCAAATTTGTCGGGCGCTCTGGCTTAGCAGTTGAAAGCGCCTGTCTTGTAAACAGGAGATCCTGTGTTCGACTCCCAGCAGCGCCTGTGATTGTAATGGATTGAACTTTGCTATTTTTCTGGACTAATAATATGACAGTAGCAGGTCAATAATAGCTGTCCTCCAGCTAAGCCTCAAACTTACAACTTCGAAATCACTCTTCTGTATAACTAACTAGAGCTAAAAGTTTTTAGCACTCAAAGCACGCTCTTGCTGATCACCAGACTTTGCACAAAGCATTACTCTCCTAATCTCAGGGTTGTAGGTTCGAGGCCCAAAGAGACACTCTGACTCACCTTGCAAACTGCAATCCAGGTACGAATGTCAGGTAAATCCAAAGCAGGAGTTTGAATGTATAGCCAGACTAGCTCAGTCGGTAGAGCATGAGACTCTTAATCTCAGGGTCGTGGGTTTGAGCCCCACGTTGGGCGTTAACTTTTCTCTGGAGCATAACCAACTCACATTACAATCTGCCCTCCACATGCTCTGTAGAGCGGGATTGCCAACGTGCATTGCAAACTTGTCGGGCACTGTGGCATAGCAGGTGAAAGCGCCTGTCTTGTAAACCGGAGATCCTGGGTTCGACTCCCAGCAGCGCCTGTGATCGTAATGGATTGAACTTTGCTATTTTTCTTGACTAATAATATGACAGTAGCAGGTCAATAATAGCTGTCCTCCAGCTAAGCCTCAAACTTACAACTTCGAAAGCACTCTTCTGTATAACTAACTAGAGCTAAAAGTTTTAAGCACTCTCTTGCTGATCACCAGACTTTGCACAAAGCATTACTCTCCTAATCTCAGGGTTGTAGGTTCGAGGCCCAAACAGACACTCTGACTCACCTTGCAAACTGCAATCCAGGTACGAATGTCAGGTAAATCCAAAGCAGGAGTTTGAATGTATAGCCTGACTAGCTCAGTCGGTAGAGCATGAGACTCTTAATCTCAGGGTCGTGGGTTCGAGCCCCACGTTGGGCGTGAACTTTTCTCTGGAGCGTAACCAACTCAATTTACTATCTGCGCTCCGCATGCTCTGTAGAGCTGGATTGCCAACGTGCATTGCAAACTTGTCGGGCGCTGTGGCTTAGCAGGTGAAAGCGCCTGTTTTGTACACAGGAGATCCTGGGTTCGACTCCCAGCAGCGCCTGTGAATGTAATGGATTGAACTTTGCTATTTTTCTGGACTAATAATATGACAGTAGCAGGTCAATAATAGCTGTCCTCCAGCTAAGCCTCAAACTTACAACTTCGAAATCACTCTTCTGTATAACTAACTAGAGCTAAAAGTTTTTACCCACTCAAAGCACTCTCTTGCTGATCACCAGACTTTGCACAAAGCATTACTCTCCTAATCTCAGGGTTGTAGGTTCGAGGCGAAAACAGACAATCTGATTCACCTTGCAAACTGAAATCCAGGTACGAATGTCAGGTAAATCCAAAGCAGGAGCTTGAATGAACAGCCTGACTAGCTCAGTCGGTAGAGCATGAGACTCTTAATCTCAGGGTCGTGGGTTCGAGCCCCACGTTGGGCGTGAACTTTTCTCTTGCGCGTAACCAACTCACGTTACAATCTGCGCTCCGCATGCTCTGTAGAGTGGGCTTGCCAACGTGCATTGCAAACTAGACGGGGGGCTGTGGCTTAGCAGGTGAAAGCGCCTGTCTTGTAAACAGGAGATCCTGGGTTCGACTCCCAGCAGCGCCTGTGATTGTAATGGATTGAACTTTGCAATTTTTTTGGACTAGAAATAGACAGTAGCAGGTCAATAATAGCTGTCCTCCAGCTAAGCCTCAAACTTACAACTTCGAAATCACTCTTCTGTATAACTAACTAGAGCTAAAAGTTTTTACCACTCAAAGCACTCTCTTGCTGATCACCAGACTTTTCACAAAGCATGACTCTCCTAATTTCAGGGTTGTAGGTTCGAGGTGAAAACAGACACTCTGATTCACCTTGCAAACTGAAATCCAGGTACGAATGTCAGGTAAATCCAAAGCAGGAGCTTGAATGAACAGCCTGACTAGCTCAGTCGGTAGAGCATGAGACTCTTAATCTCAGGGTCATGGGTTTGAGCCCCACGTTGGGTGTGAACTTTTCTCTTGCGCGTAACCAACTCACATTACAATCTGCCCTCCACATGCTCTGTAGCGCTGGATTGCCAACGTGCATTGCAAATTTGTCGGGCGCTCTGGCTTAGCAGTTGAAAGCGCCTGTCTTGTAAACAGGAGATCCTGTGTTCGACTCCCAGCAGCGCCTGTGATTGTAATGGATTGAACTTTGCTATTTTTCTGGACTAATAATATGACAGTAGCAGGTCAATAATAGCTGTCCTCCAGCTAAGCCTCAAACTTACAACTTCGAAATCACTCTTCTGTATAACTAAACTAGAGCTAAAAGTTTTTAGCACTCAAAGCACGCTCTTGCTGATCACCAGACTTTGCACAAAGCATTACTCTCCTAATCTCAGGGTTGTAGGTTCGAGGCCCAAAGAGACACTCTGACTCACCTTGCAAACTGCAATCCAGGTACGAATGTCAGGTAAATCCAAAGCAGGAGTTTGAATGTATAGCCAGACTAGCTCAGTCTGTAGAGCATGAGACTCTTAATCTCAGGGTCGTGGGTTTGAGCCCACGTTGGGCGTTAACTTTTCTCTGGAGCATAAACCAACTCACAGTTACAATCTGCCCTCCACATGCTCTGTAGAGCGGGATTGCCAACGTGCATTGCAAACTTGTCGGGCACTGTGGCATAGCAGGTGAAAGCCGCCTGTCTTGTAAACCGGAGATCCTGGGTTCGACTCCCAGCAGCGCCTGTGATCGTAATGGATTGAACTTTGCTATTTTTCTTGACTAATAATATGACAGTAGCAGGTCAATAATAGCTGTCCTCCAGCTAAGCCTCAAACTTACAACTTCGAAAGCACTCTTCTGTATAACTAACTAGAGCTAAAAGTTTTAAGCACTCTCTTGCTGATCACCAGACTTTGCACAAAGCATTACTCTCCTAATCTCAGGGTTGTAGGTTCGAGGCCCAAACAGACACTCTGACTCACCTTGCAAACTGCAATCCAGGTACGAATGTCAGGTAAATCCAAAGCAGGAGTTTGAATGTATAGCCTGACTAGCTCAGTCGGTAGAGCATGAGACTCTTAATCTCAGGGTCGTGGGTTCGAGCCCCACGTTGGGCGTGAACTTTTCTCTGGAGCGTAACCAACTCAATTTACAATCTGCGCTCCGCATGCTCTGTAGAGCGGGATTGCCAACGTGCATTGCAAACTTGTCGGGCGCTGTGGCTTAGCAGGTGAAAGCGCCTGTTTTGTACACAGGAGATCCTGGGTTCGACTCCCAGCAGCGCCTGTGAATGTAATGGATTGAACTTTGCTATTTTTCTGGACTAATAATATGACAGTAGCAGGTCAATAATAGCTGTCCTCCAGCTAAGCCTCAAACTTACAACTTCGAAATCACTCTTCTGTATAACTAACTAGAGCTAAAAGTTTTTACCACTCAAAGCACTCTCTTGCTGATCACCAGACTTTGCACAAAGCATTACTCTCCTAATCTCAGGGTTGTAGGTTCGAGGCGAAAACAGACACTCTGATTCACCTTGCAAACTGAAATCCAGGTACGAATGTCAGGTAAATCCAAAGCAGGAGCTTGAAATGAACAGCCTGACTAGCTCAGTCGGTAGAGCATGAGACTCTTAATCTCAGGGTCGTGGGTTCGAGCCCCACGTTTGGCGTGAACTTTTCTCTTGCGCGTAACCAACTCACGTTACAATCTGCGCTCCGCATTGCTCTGTAGAGTGGGCTTGCCAACGTGCATTGCAAACTTGTCGGGAGCTGTGGTTTAGCAGGTGAAAGCGCCTGTCTTGTAAACAGGAGATCCTGGGTTCGACTCCCAGCAGCGCCTGTGATTGTAATGGATTGAACTTTGCAATTTTTCTGGACTAGAAATAGACAGTAGCAGGTCAATAATAGCTGTCCTCCAGCTAAGCCTCAAAACTTACAACTTCGAAATCACTCTTCTGTATAACTAATAGAGCTAAAAGTTTTTTACCACTCAAAGCACTCTCTTGCTGATCACCAGACTTTGCACAAAGCATTACTCTCCTAATCTCAGGGTTGTAGGTTCGAGGCGAAAACAGACACTCTGACTCACCTTGAAAACTGCCAATCCAGGTACAATGTCAGGTAATCCAAAGCAGGAGTTTGAATGTATAGCCTGACTAGCTCAGTCGGTAGAGCATGAGACTCTTAATCTCAGGGTCGTGGGTTCGAGCCCACGTTGGGCGTGAACTTTTCTCTTGCGCGTAACCAACTCACGTTACAATCTGCGCTCCGCATGCTCTGTAGAGTGGGGCTTGCCAACGTGCATTGCAAACTAGACGGGGCTGTGTGGCTTAGCAGGTGAAAGCGCCTGTCTTGTAAACAGGAGATCCTGGGTTCGACTCCCAGCAGCGCCTGTGATTGTAATGGATTGAACTTTGCTATTTTTCTGGACTAGAAATAGACAGTAGCAGGTCAATAATAGCTGTCCTCCAGCTAAGCCTCAAACTTACAACTTCGAAAATCACTCTTCTGTATAACTAACTAGAGCTAAAAGTTTTTACCACTCAAAGCACTCTCTTGCTGATCACCAGACTTTGCACAAAGCATTACTCTCCTAACTCAGGGGTTGTAGGTTCGAGGGCGAAAAACAGACACTATGATTCACCTTGCAAACTGAAATCCAGGTACGAATGTCAGGTAAATCCAAAGCAGGAGCTTGAATGAACAGCCTGACTAGCTCAGTCGGTAGAGCATGAGACTCTTAATCTCAGGGTCGTGGGTTCGAGCCCCACGTTGGGCGTGAACTTTTCTCTTGCGCGTAACCAACTCACGTTACAATCTGCGCTCCGCATGCTCTGTAGAGTGGGCTTGCCAACGTGCATTGCAAACTAGACGGGGGCTGGGGCTATCAGGTGAATGCGCCTGTCTTGTAAACAGGAGATCCTGGGTTTCGACTCCCAGCAGCGCCTGTGATTGTAATGGATTGAACTTTGCAATTTTTCTGGACTAGAAATAGACAGTAGCAGGTCAATAATAGCTGTCCTCCAGCTAAGCCTCAAACTTACAACTTCGAAATCACTCTTCTGTATAACTAACTAGAGCTAAAAGTTTTTACCACTCAAAGCACTCTCTTGCTGATCACCAGACTTTTCACAAAGCATGACTCTCCTAATTTCAGGGTTGTAGGTTCGAGGTGAAAACAGACACTCTGATTCACCTTGCAAACTGAAATCCAGGTACGAATGTCAGGTAAATCCAAAGCAGGAGCTTGAATGAACAGCCTGACTAGCTCAGTCGGTAGAGCATGAGACTCTTAATCTCAGGGTCATGGGTTTGAGCCCCACGTTGGGCGTGAAACTTCATCTCTTGCGCGTAACCAACTCACATTACAATCTGCCCTCCACATGCTCTGTAGAGCTGGATTGCCAACGTGCATTGCAAATTTGTCGGGCGCTCTGGCTTAGCAGTTGAAAGCGCCTGTCTTGTAAACAGGAGATCCTGTGTTCGACTCCCAGCAGCGCCTGTGATTGTAATGGATTGAACTTTGCTATTTTTCTGGACTAATAATATGACAGTAGCAGGTCAATAATAGCTGTCCTCCAGCTAAGCCTCAAACTTACAACTTCGAAATCACTCTTCTGTATAACTAACTAGAGCTAAAAGTTTTTAGCACTCAAAGCACGCTCTTGCTGATCACCAGACTTTGCACAAAGCATTACTCTCCTAATCTCAGGGTTGTAGGTTCGAGGCCCAAAGAGACACTCTGACTCACCTTGCTATTGCAAACTGCAATCCAGGTACGAATGTCAGGTAAATCCAAAGCAGGAGTTTGAATGTATAGCCAGACTAGCTCAGTCGGTAGAGCATGAGACTCTTAATCTCAGGGTCGTGGGTTTGAGCCCCACGTTGGGCGTTAACTTTTCTCTGGAGCATAACCAACTCACATTACAATCTGCCCTCCACATGCTCTGTAGAGCGGGGATTGCCAACGTGCATTGCAAACTTGTCGGGCACTGTGGCATAGCAGGTGAAAAGCGCCTGTCTTGTAAACCGGAGATCCTGGGTTCGACTCCCAGCAGCAGCCTGTGATCGTAATGGATTGAACTTTGCTATTTTTCTTGGACTAATAATATGACAGTAGCAGGTCAATAATAGCTGTCCTCCAGCTAAGCCTCAAACTTACAACTTCGAAAGCACTCTTCTGTATAACTAACTAGAGCTAAAAGTTTAAAGCACTCTCTTGCTGATCACCAGACTTTGCACAAAGCATTACTCTCCTAATCTCAGGGTTGTAGGTTCGAGGCCCAAAACAGACACTCTGACTCACCTTGCAAAACTGCAATCCAGGTACGAATGTCAGGTAAATCCAAAGCAGGAGTTTGAATGTATAAGCCTGACTAGCTCAGTCGGTAGAGCATGAGACTCTTAATCTCAGGGTCGTGGGTTCGAGCCCCACGTTGGGCGTGAACTTTTCTCTGGAGCGTAAACCAACTCAATTTACTATCTGCGCTCCGCATTGCTCTGTAGAGCTGGATTGCCAACGTGCATTGCAAACTTGTCGGGCGCTGGGTGGCTTAGCAGGTGAAAGCGCCTGTTTTGTACACAGGAGATCCTGGGTTCGACTCCCAAGCAGCGCCCTGTGAATGTAATGGATTGAACTTTGCTATTTTTCTGGACTAATAATATGACAGTAGCAGGTCAATAATAGCTGTCCTCTCAGCTAAGCCTCAAACTTACAACTTCGAAATCACTCTTCTGTATAACTAACTAGAGCTAAAAGTTTTTACCACTCAAAGCACTCTCTTGCTGATCACCAGACTTTGCACAAAGGCATTACTCTCCTAATCTCAGGGTTGTAGGTTCGAGGCGAAAACAGACACTCTGATTCACCTTGCAAACTGAAAATCCAGGTACGAATGTCAGGTAAAATCCAAAGCAGGAGCTTGAATGAACAGCCTGACTGACTAGCTCAGTCGGTAGAGCATGAGACTCTTAATCTCAGGGTCGTGGGTTCGAGCCCCACGTTGGGCGTTGAACTTTTTCTCTTGCGCGTAACCAACTCACGTTACAATCTGCGCTCCGCATGCTCTGTAGAGTGGGCTTGCCAAAGTGCATTGCAAAACTAGACGGGGGCTGTGTGGATTAGCAGGTGGAAAAGCGCCCTGTCTTGTAAACAGGAGATCCTGGGTTCGACTCCCAGCAGGCCTGTGATTGTAATGGATTGAACTTTGGCAATTTTTTTGGACTAGAAATAGACAGTAGCAGGTCAATAATAGCTGTCCTCCCAGCTAAGCCTCAAACTTACAACTTCGAAATCACTCTTCTGTATAACTAACTAGAGCTAAAAGTTTTTTACACCACCAAAGCACTCTCTTGCTGATCACCAGACTTTTCACAAAGCATGACTCTCCTAATTTCAGGGTTGTAGGTTCGAGGTGAAAACAGACACTATGATTCACCTTGCAAACTGAAATCCAGGTACGAATGTCAGGTAAATCCAAAGCAGGAGCTTGAATGAACAGCCTGACTAGCTCAGTCGTAGGAGCATGAGACTCTTAATCTCAGGGTCATGGGTTTGAGCCCCACGTGGGGTGTGAACTGTTCTCTTGCGCGTAAACCAACTCACATTACAATCTGCCCTCCACATGCTCTGTAGCGCTGGATTGCCAACGTGCATTGCAAATTTTGTCGGGCGCTCTGGCTTAGCAGTTGAAAGCGCCTGTTCTTGTAAACAGGAGATCCTGTGTTTCGACTCCCAGCAGCGCCTGTGATTGTAAGGGATTGAACTTTGCTATTTTTCTGGACAATAATATGACAGTAGCAGGTCAATAATAGCTGTCCTCCAGCTAAGCCTCAAACTTACAACTCTTCGAAATCACTCTTCTGTATAACTAACTAGAGCTAAAGTTTTAGCACTCAAAGCACGCTCTTGCTGATCACCAGACTTTGCACAAAGCATTACTCTCCTAATCTCAGGGTTGTAGGTTCGAGGCCCAAAGAGACACTCTGACTCACCTTGCAAACTGCAATCCAGGTACGAATGTCAGGTAAATCCAAAGCAGGAGTTTGAATGTATAGCCAGACTAGCTCAGTCTGTAGAGCATGAGACTCTTAATCTCAGGGTCGTGGGTTTGAGCCCACGGTTGGGTGTTAACTTTCTCTGGAGCATAACCAACTCACATTACAATCTGCCCTCCACATGCTCTGTAGAGCGGGATTTGCCAACGTGCATTGCAAACTTGTCGGGCACTGTGGCATAGCAGGTGAAAGCGCCTGTCTTGTAAAACCGGAGATCCTGGGTTCGACTCCCAGCAGCGCCTGTGATCGTTAATGGATTGAACTTTGCTATTTTTCTTGACTAATAATATGACAGTAGCAGGTCAATAATAGCTGTCCTCCAGCTAAGCCTCAAACTTACAACTTCGAAAGCACTCTTCTGTATAACTAACTAGAGCTAAAAGTTTTAAGCACTCTCTTGCTGATCACCAGACTTGCACAAAGCATTACTCTCCTAATCTCAGGGTTGTAGGTTCGAGGCCCAAACAGACACTCTGACTCACCTTGCAAACTGCAATCCAGGTACGAATGTCAGGTAAATCCAAAGCAGGAGTTTGAATGTATAGCCTGACTAGCTCAGTCGGTAGAGCATGAGACTCTTAATCTCAGGTGTCGTGGGTCGAGCCCCACGTTGGCGTCGTGAACTTTTCTCTGGAGCGTAACCAACTCAATTTACAATCTGCGCTCCGCATGCTCTGTAGAGCGGGATTGCCAACGGTGCATTGCAAACTTGTCGGGCGCTGTGGCTTAGCAGGTGAAAGCGCCTGTTTGTACACAGGAGATCCTGGTTCGACTCCCAGCAGCGCCTGTGAATGTAATGGATTGAACTTTTGCTATTTTTCTGGACTAATAATATGACAGTAGCAGGTCAATAATAGCTGTCCTCCAGCTAAGCCTCAAAACTTGCAACTTCGAAATCACTCTTCTGTATAAACTAACTAGAGCTAAAAGTTTTTACCACTCAAAGCACTCTCTTGCTGATCACCAGACTTTGCACAAAGCATTACTCTCCTAATCTCAGGGTTGTATGTTCGAGGCCCAAAGAGACACTCTGACTCACCTTGCAAACTGCAATCCAGGTACGAATGTCAGGTAAATCCAAAGCAGGAGTTTGACTGTATAGCCTGACTAGCTCAGTCGGTAGAGCATGAGACTCTTAATCTCAGGGTCGTGGGTTCGAGCCCCAAGTTGGGTGTGAAATTTTCTCTGGAGCGTAACCAACTCACATTACAATCTGCGCTCCACATGCTCTGTAGAGCGGGCTTGCCAACGTGCATTGCTAACTTGTCGGGCGCTGTGGCTTAGCAGGTGAAAGCGCCTGTCTTGTAAACAGGAGATCCTGGGTTAAGACTCCCCAGCAGTGATTGTAATGGATTGAACTTTGCTATATTTTCTGGACTAGAAATAGACAGTAGCAGGTCAATAATAGCTGTCCTCCAGCTAAGCCTCAAAACTTACAAACTTCGTGAAATCACTCTTCTGTATAACTAACTAGAGCTAAAAGTTTTTTACCACTCAAAGCACTCTCTTGCTGATCACCAGACTTTTCACAAAGCATGACTCTCCTAATCTCAGGGTTGTAGGTTCGAGTGCGAAAACAGACACTCTGATTCACCTTGCAAACTGAAATCCAGGTACGAATGTCAGGTAAATCCCAAAGCAGGAGCTTGAAATGAACAGCCTGACTAGCTCAGTCGGTAGAGCATGAGACCTCTTAATCTCAGGGTCGTGGGTTCGAGCCCCACGTTGGGCGTGAACTTTTCTCTTGCGCGTAACCAACTCACGTTACAATCTGCGCTCCGCATGCTCTGTAGAGTGGGCTTGCCAACGTGCATTGCAAAACTAGACGGGGGCTGTGGCATAGCAGGTGAAAGCGCCTGTCTTGTAAACAGGAGATCCTGGGTTCGACTCCCAGCAGCGCCTGTGATTGTAATGGATTGAACTTTGCAATTTTTCTGGACTAATAATATGACAGTAGCAGGTCAATAATAGCTGTCCTCCAGCTAAGCCTCAAACTTACAACTTCGAAATCACTCTTCTGTATAACTAACTAGAGCTAAAAGTTTTTACCACTCAAAGCACTCTCTTGCTGATCACCAGACTTTGCACAAAGCATTACTCTCCTAATCTCAGGGTTGTAGGTTCGAGGCGAAAACAGACACTCTGATTCACCTTGCAAACTGAAATCCAGGTACGAATGTCAGGTAAAATCCAAAGCAGGAGCTTGAATGAACAGCCTGACTAGCTCAGTCGGTAGAGCATGAGACTCTTAATCTCAGGGTCGTGGGTTCGAGCCCCACGTTGGGCGTGAACTTTTTCTATCTGCGCGTAACCAACTCACGTTTACAAATCTGCGCTCCGCATGCTCTGTAGAGTGGGCTTGCCAACGTGTGCATTGCAAACTAGACGGGGGCCTGTGGCTTATCAGGTGAAAGCGCCTGTCTTGTTAAACAGGAGATCCTGGGTTCGACTCCCAGCAGCGCCTGTGATTGTAATGGATTGAACTTTTGCAATTTTTTTTGGACTAGAAATATAGACAGTAGCAGGTCAATAATAGCTGTCCTCCAGCTAAGCCTCAAACTTACAACTTCGAAATCACTCTTCTGTATAAACTAACTAGAGCTAAAAGTTTTTACCACTCAAAGCACTCTCTTGCTGATCACCCAGACTTTTCACAAAGCATGACTCTCCTAATTTCAGGGTTGTAGGTTCGAGGTGAACAACAGACACTCTGATTCACCTTGCAAACTGAAATCCAGGTACGAATGTCAGGTAAATCCAAAGCAGGAGTGTGAAATGAACAGCTGACTAGCTCAGTCGGTAGAGCATGGAGACTCTTAATCTCAGGGTCATGGTTTGAGGCACCACGTTGGGCGTGAACTTTTCTCTTGCGCGTAAACCAAACTCACATTACAAATCTGCCCTCCAACATGCTCTGTAGAGCTTGGATGCCAACGTGCATTGCAAATTTGTCGGGCGTTCTGGCTTAGCAGTTGAAAGCGCCTGTGTCTTGTAAACAGGAGATCCTGTGTTCGACTCCCAGCAGCGGCCTGTGATTGTAATGGATGTGAACTTTTGCATTTTTCTGGACTAATAATATGACAGTAGCAGGTCAATAATAGCTGTCCTCCAGCTAAGCCTCAAAATTACAAACTTCGAAATCACTCTTCTGTATAATAACTAGAGCTAAAAGTTTTTAGCACTCAAAGCAACGCTCTTGCTGATCACCAGACTTTTGGCACAAAGCATTACTCTCCTAATCTCAGGGTTGTAGGTTCGAGGCCCAAATAGACACTCTGGACTCACCTTGCAAACTGCAATCCAGGTACGAATGTCAGGTAAATCCAAAGCAGGAGTTTGAATGTATAGCCAGACTAGCTCAGTCCGGTAGAGCATGAGACTCTTAATCTCAGGGTCGTGGGGTTTGAGCCCCACGTTGGGCGTTAACTTTCTCTGGAGCATAACCAACTCACATTAACAATCTGCCCTCCACATGCTCTGTAGAGCTGGGGATTGCCAACGTGCATTGCAAACTTGTCGGGCACTGTGGCATAGCAGGTGAAAGCGCCTGTCTTGATAAACCGGAGATCCTGGGTTCGACTCCCAGCAGCGCCTGTGATCGTAATGGATTGAACTTTGCTATTTTTTCTTGACTAATAATATGACAGTAGCAGGTCAATAATAGCCTGTGTCCTCCAGCTAAGCCTCAAACTTACAACTTCGAAAGCACTCTTCTGTATAACTAACTAGAGCTAAAAGTTTAAGCTAGCTCTTCTTGCTGATCACACAGGAGCTTTGCACAAAGCAATTACTCTCCTAATCTCAGGGTTGTAGGTTCGAGGCCCAAAACAGACACTCTGACTCACCTTGCAAACTGCCAAGATCCAGTACGAATGTCAGGTAAATCCAAAGCCAGGAGTTTGAATGTATAGCCTGACTATAGCTCAGTCGGAAGTAGAGCATGAGACTCTTTAATCTCAGGGTCGTGGGTGTTCGAGCCACCACGTTGGGCGTGAACTTTTCTCTGGAGCGTAAATTACACCAACTCAATTACTATCTGCGCTCCGCATGCTCTGTAGAGCCGCGGATTGCCAACGTTGCATTGCAAACCTATTGTCGGGCGCTGTGGCTTTAGCAGGTGAAAGCGCCTGTTTTGTACACAGGAGATCCTGGGTTCGACTCCCAGCAGCGCCCTGTGAATGTAATGGATTGAAAACTTTGCTATTTTTTCTGGACTAATAATTTATGACAGTAGCAGCGTCAATAATAGCTGTCTCCAGCTAAAGCCTCAAACTTACAACTTCGAAATCACTCTTCTGTATAAAACAACTAGAGCTAAAAGTTTTTTTACCCACACTCAAAGCACTCTCTTGCTGATCACCAGACTTTGCACAAAGCCCATTACCTCCTAATCTCGGGTTGTAGGTTCCGAGTCGCGAAAACATGTATGCGACTCTGATTTCCTTGCAAAACTGAAATCCCGGTCGACGTAAGGTTCAGGTAAATCCAAAAGCAGGAGAGCTTGAATTTTTAAACAGCTCTGACTAGCTCAGTCGGATTAGAGCATTGAGACTCTTAATCTCAGGGTTATGTGGGTTCGAGCCCCACGTTGGGCGTGAACTTTTCTCTTGCGCAGTAACCAACTCACGTTACAATCTGCGCTCCGCATGCTTCTGTAGAGTGGGATTGCCAACGTGCATTGCAAACTAGTGACGGGGGCTGTGGGCTTAGCGAGGTGAAAGCGCGGCTGTCTTGTTGAAACAGGAGATCCTGGGTTCGACTCCCAGCAGCAGCCTGTGATTGTAAAGGGATTGAACTTGCAATTTTTTTGTTTGGACTAGAAATAGACTAGTAGCAGGTCAATAATAGCTGTCCTCCAGCCTAAGCCTCAAACTTACAACTTTCGAAATCACTCTTCTGTATAACTAACTAGAGCTAAAAAGTTTTTTTACACTACAAAGCACTCTCTTGCTGATCACCAGACTTTTCACCAAAGCATTGACTCTCCTAATTTCAGGGTTGTAGGTTCGAGGTGAAAACAGACACTCTGATTCACCTTGCAAAACTGAAATCCCACAGGTACGAATGTCAGGTAAATCCAAAGCAGGAGCTTGAATGAACAGCCTGAACTAGCTCAGTCGGTAGAGCATGAGACTTTTAATCTCAGGGTCATGGGTTTGAGAGCCCCACGTTGGGTGTGAACTTTTCTCTTGCGCGTAACCAACTCACATTACAAATCTGCCCTCCGACATGCTCTGTAGCGCTGGATTGTGCCAACGTGCCCCCATTGCCAAATTTGTCGGGCGCTCTGGCTTAGCAGTTGAAAGCGCCTGTCTTGTAAACAGGAGATCCTGTGTTCGGCTCCCAGACAGCGCCTAGTGACTTGTAATGGAATTGAACACTTTGCTATTTTTTCTGGGACTAATACTATGACAGTAGCAGGTCAATAATAGCTGTCCTCCAGCTAAGCCTCAAAACTTACAACTTCGAAATCACTCTTCTGTATAACTAACTAGAGCTAAAAGTTTTTAGACACTCAAAGCACGCTCTTGCTGATCACCAGACTTTGCACAAAGCATTCCTCTCCTAATATCAGGGTTGTAGGTTCGAGGCCCAAAGAGACACTCGGACTAAACCTTGCAAACTGCAATCCGGGTCTACGAAATGTCAGGTAAATCCAAAGCAGGAGGAGTTTGGGGGAAATGTTAGAGCCAGACTAGCTCAGTCTGTAGAGCATGAGCACTCTTAATCTTCAGGGTCGTGGGTTTGAAGCCCCCCGTTGGGGCGTTAACTTTTTCTCTGGAGCATAACCAACTCACATTACAATCTGCCCTCCGACATTGCTTCTGTAGAGACCGGGATTGCCAACGTGCATTGCAAACTTGTCGGCGCACTGTGGCATAGCAGAGTGAAAGCGCCTTGTCTTGTAAACCGGAGATCCCTGGGTTCGACTCCCAGCAGCGCCTGTGATCGTAATGGATTGAACTTTGCTATTTTTCTTGACTAATAATTATGACAGTAACGTCAGGTCAATAATAGCTGTCCTCCAGCTAAGCCTCAAACTTACAACTTCGAAAGCACTCTTCTGTATAACTAAAATAGAGCTAAAAGTTTTAAGCACTCTCTGCTGATCACCAGAACTTTTGCACAAAAGCATTACTCTCCTAATCCCTCGGGGTGGATGTTCGAGGCCCAAACAGACCACTCTGACCTCACCTTGCAAACTGCCAATACCAGGTAAGGAATGTCAGGTAAATCCCAAGCAGGAGTTTGATGGTATAGCCTGGACTAGCTCAGTCGGTAGAGCATGAAGACTCTTCATCTCAGGTCGTGTTCGGCCCCAACGTTGGGCGTGAACTTTTCTTCTGGAGCGTACCACTCAAGTTTACAATCTGCGCTCCGTGTATGCTCTGTATAGGCGGGATTGCCACGTGCCGATTGCAAACTTGTCGGGCGCTGTGCTTAGCATGGGTGAAAGCGACTGTTTTGTACACGGCGCTCCTGGGTTCGACTCCCACAGCGCCTGTGATGTAATAGGATTGAACTTTGCTATTTTTTCTGACTAATATATGACAGTAGCAGGTCCTAATAGCTGTCCTCCGCTAAGCCCTCAACTTACAACTTCGAAAATCACTCTTACTGTATAACTAACTAGAGCTAAAAGTTTTTACCCCCTCAAAGCATCTCTTGCTGATCACCAACTTTGCAAAAGCATTACCCCTAATCTCGGGGTTGTAGGTTCGAGCCCAAACAGACATCGACCCCCCTTGAAAACTGCAATCCAGGTACAATGTCAGGTAAATCCAAAGCAGGAGTTTTAATGAAATAGGTTTGACTTCTCAGTCGGTAGAGAAATGAAAACTTTTAAATCTCGGGGTTTTGGGGGGTTTAAAGCCCCCCGGTTGGGGGCGTGTTTTTTTCCCTTTTGCCGTAACCAACTCACATTACAATCTGCCTCCACATGCTCTGTAGCGGGTTGCCACTGCATTGCAAACTTGCCCGGCCCGTGGGGCTTAGCAGGTAAAAACCCCTTTTCCTTGAAACAGGAGTCCGGGGGTTCAACCCCCAAAGCGCCCTGTGATTGTAATGGTTAAAACTTTGCTTTTTTTTCTTGACAATAATATGACATTTAGCGGTCCTAATTTTTGCCTCCAGCAAAGCCTCAAATTTACAACTTCAAAATCACTCTTTGTATAACTAACTAGACAAAAAATTTTTAACCACTCAAAGCATCTTTTGCGATAAAAAAACCCTTTGAAACAAAGCATTACTCTCCTAATCTCGGGGTTTTTGTTTTTTCGACCCCCAAACAGACACTCTGCTCACCTTGCAAACTGCAATCCGGGGTACAAATGCCCGAAATTTCCAAAGCGGAGTTTGAATGTATACCCCTGCCTACTCATTTGGTAGAGAAAGAAAACTTTTAAAAATCCAGGGCCCGGGGGTTTGACCCCACTTTGGGGCGGGGAACCTTTCTCTTGGGCGTAACCAACTCACATTAAAATTCTGCCCTCCACATCTCTGTAGAGGGGGTTTCCCAAACGTGCATTGCAACTTGTGGGGGCGCGGTGGCTTAGCAGTTGAAAGCGCCTTTTTTAAAAAAGGAATCCGGGGTTCGCTCCCATTGGGTTGTTTTTGGAATTTTTGCTTTTTTTTCTTGACTAAAATATGACAGTACGGGCAATAATAGCTGTCCTCCAGCTAACCTCAAATTACAACTTCGAAACCCACTCTTCGTAAACTAACTAGACAAAAAGGGTTTTTCCCCACTAAAAGCATTCTCTTGCTGTCACCAGACTTTCACAAAGCTTTTACTCCCCTAATCCGGGGTTGAAAGGTTTTCGACCCCAAACGACACTCTGCTCCCTTGAAAACCTGCAATCCGGGTTTACGAATGCCCAGGTAAATCCAAAGCGGATTTTTAAAATTATACCCTGATAGCTCAGCCCGGTAGAGCATGGGGACCCCTTAATCTGGGGTCGGGGGTTTTCAGCCCCACTTTGGGGCCCGTAAATTTTTTCCTCTGGAGGTAACCAACTCACATTAAAATCTGCGCCCCAAAATGCTCGTAAAGGGCTTCCCAAACATGCTTGCAAACTTGCGGCGCTTTTTCTTAGAGATGAAACCCGGCCTGTTTTTAAAAACAGGAGACCCGGGGGGTTCGACTCCCGCATTTTTTGGGAAATTTTTGCTATTTTTTTTGACAAATTTAAATGACGTACGGGTCAAAAATATTTCCCCTCCACTAAGCCCAAAAACTTACAACTTTCGAAACCCACTTTTCTTATAACTAACTAGAGCAAAAATTTTTTTACCACTCAAAGCATTTCTCTTGCTGTCACCAGACTTTGCACAAAGCATCCCCTCCCCTAATTTCGGGGTTTGTGGTTCGGGGCCCAAACAGCACTCTAAATCACCTTGAAAACCTGAAACCCAAAGGTACGAATGTCAGGTAAATCCAAACCCGGGTTTTTTTAAATGTATAGCCTGACTAGCTCAGTGGGAAAGAGGAAAAAATCTTAATCTCGGGGTCGGGGGTTTCGAGCCCCACGTTGGGGGGGGAACTTTTCCCTCGGAGCGAAACCCAAAACTCACATTAAAATCTGCCGCTCCAAATCTCTTTTAAGCGGGCTTGCCAACTGCATTGAAAACTTGTCGGCGTGTGGCTTAGAAGGTAAAAAGGCCTTTTCTTTTAAAACCGGAGATCCTGGTTCGACTCCCAAAAAGGGGGGATTGAAATGGTTTTGGAATTTGGGTTTATTTTTCTTGACTAATAATATAAACAGTACCAGGTCAATAATAGTTTGTCCCCCAGCTAAGCCTAAAACTTAAAACTTCAAACACTCTTTTTTAAACTAACTAGAGCTAAAATTTTTTTACATTTCAAAGCACTCTTTTGCTGATCCCCAAGACTTTTGCACAAAAAATTAAACTCCCCCTAACTCAGGGTTGAGGTTCGGGGCCCCCAAACAGACACTCTGACTCCCCTTTGCAAACTGAAACCCAGGTACAATTTTAAAGGAAATCCAAACAGGATTTGATGTATACCCTTTACTAGCCCGTGGTAGAGAAAGAGACTCTTAATCCAGGGTCGGGGTTTTCCGACCCCACTTTTGGGCGTAAACTTTTCTGGGGGCCGAAACCAACTCCTTTAAAAATCTGCCCTCCACAGCTCTTTTAAGCGGGTTTGCCAAGGGCATTGCAAACTTTGTGGGCGCTGTGGCTTAGCAGGTAAAAGCCCCTTCTTGAAAACCAGGAGCCCCTGGTTCGACCCCAAAAGTATTGAATTTGAACTTTGCTTTTTTTCTTAAACTAATAATATGCCAGTAGCAGGTCAATAATACTGTCCTCCCAGCTAAGCCTAAAACTTAAAACTTCAAAATCACTTTCTGTTAAAACAACTAAGCTAAAAGTTTTTTTCCCATTTAAAAGCACTCTTTTTGCTGATCACCAGCTTTGCACAAAGCTTTAACTCTCCAAAAATCTCGGGGTTGTAGGTTCGAGGCCCAAACAGACCCTGACTCCCTTGCAAACTGCAATCCGGTACAAAATGTCGGGGAAAACCCAAAAGCGGGATTTAAATGTATACCCCTGACTAGCTCAGTGGGTAGAGCATGAGCCCCTTTTAAATCTCAGGGTCGGGGTTTCGAGCCCCCCCTTTGGGGGGCGGTGAACTTTTCCTTTGGGGAAACCCAAACTCACTTAAAACCCTCCCTCCAAATTCTCTGTAGAGGGGGTTTCCCACTGCTTCCCCAAACTTGTGGGGCCTGTGGCTTGGGGTAAACCCGCCTTTTTTTAAAAACCCGGAGACCCGGGGTTCGACTCCCAAGTGTTGAAATTTGGATTGAACTTTGCTATTTTTCTTAAACAAAATAATATGACAGTTCAGGTCAAAAAAGGCTTCCCCAGCTAAGCCTAAAATTTTAACAACTTAAAACCCACCTTCTTAAAACAAACTAGAGCTAAAAGTTTTTACCCTAAAAAGACCCCCTTGCTGCCACCAGATTTTTCCCCAAAAGCTTTCCTCTCCAAATTTTTCGGGGTTTGTGGGTTCGGGGCCCCAAAAACAACCTCTGACTC